>WEIS01088608.1:3876-14670 GCA_013389965.1 Todus mexicanus | reverse complement strand
CCCCACCTATCTTCAACCTCCGATCACCTGTTGGGCTGCAACCAAACTGTCTCTGTGCATCCGAGATCTTGAGTTGAACATTATTTATGCCTTTTCTTGCGATTTGATCAATTTGCATCGAACTCAGCTAGGGAAGTTGGGATGGACGGGCTTTATAACCCCCCTGTGGTAGCAGCGCAAGGTTTTCCTCTGGAAAACTCTATGAAGGAAAGGCCAGTGTCGGTGGGTGGAGCAGAGGCGACGGGTCTTCACACCCTGGCCCATTACCTCACTCTGGCTCTGCCCGCTGGTGATTTGCTCTCTATATCACTTCCCCCCAGGGGGCTCAAAGGAATCAGCAAATCTCCCCCAGCAGAGCCACGAATCCCGAGCTCAATTGATTCAGGCTCAGCGGGACAGGCGGGGATTAATCCGAGGGGGAATGCTGCGAATTCCTGCCCACTCTTTCTTTGCCGGGCGCAGCTGGTGGCAGGGACGGTGCCAGATGGAAGCGGGGCTGTCAGCATCCCTCAGCCCGGCTCCGGCCCCTGCATTCCAGCGCATGGGCTGGCCCCAGCTGGGAGCTCCGGTGCCGCTTCTCTCTGCCAGGTTAGGCACAGGAGGAATCCAAATTCAAGTACACCTCCTTCCTCCAGCGATTGTTGGAGTTACCACAATCTCCGGGGCAAAATTAGAAGGGAGAGGTTGCTGAGTGTTAGGCCAAAGCATCACTGAAACTGGGGAAGGGAGAATTTATTGGCAGCCTGTCTTCTTGTGACTTTGGAGTCATGGAATCAATCACAGAATGTTGGGGATTGGAAGGGACCTCGAAAGATCATCTAGTCCAATCCCCCCACCGGAGCAGGATCACCTAGTCGTCCTTTTTCTGATCTTTAATTTCTTAAATAAGGTTTCTGTTATCACAGACTCACCGAATAGAATCATTTTGGTTGGAAAAGACTTTGAAGATCATCGAGATCAGTCGTTCCCCAGCACTGCCAGGTAACCACTAACCTACATCCCTCAGCACCACATCTCCACGGCTTGGAAACCCCTCCCGGGAATTCTCTTTCGCTGCTATTTGCCATTCTGCAACTATTTTACTTCTCTCTCTTTGTTTTTTAATTCCATTTCAGGTCCACCTCAGCACCTATCTTTACCAAACAGAGCGTCAGCCACTGACTGGGCCATGGAAACAGGCGGAGATGGTAAAGGGTTGTACCTTAAACCAGTGCTGCTGTTAGAACCTTCCTCAGGAAACACAAGCAGGTTGGGTACGGAGGTGGAAAAATGAGCATGGGCTTGAGGACAAATGACATGGGGGAAGAAATCCTGAAATGAGCGTTGCCACGGGAAAAATCGGATTTTTACGCATTTCTACTGTATCCTCCGCGTCCTCAGGCTCCTGAATTTTGGCTGTGAAGAACTGAACAGGCCTATTTGCTATTCAGTACCTTGTTGTGCTTTATCTGTCGTCCTCTGAATACATTTAGCTTGTGCGTGCCTATGTAGCAATCTGTCATTTCAGTTATTGTTTTCCTTTCTGACCTAAACCTCGTATTCCTACTCACCAGGACTTGCTGGAGACTAAGCAGGCATTGTTTAAACGCTTCCCGCCTAGCTCCGCTGGGATACTTTAATCTGCCTTGCTCAAGAGAAAAAAAATAATAATAGAATTAATCATTCTTGGTTGCTTTTTTCTTTAGAACCCTCGATTCTGTCAGCGAAGGCAATTTGTGTGGCTTAAGCGTGATGCAGACGCTTTCCTCCTGTTGTTTGAGTCATAATATCTTATTTTATCCGAGTTCTTAGAAATAACTCTCTGAAAGGTCAGCCTTTGTTTAGCATTTGGGATTTAGGGGGCTTGGTAGGAACAACCTCGTTCCAAATAATGAACCTGGACGGCGTGTCATTCAGGGAAGGAAAAAAAATAACTCCCCCATTGGTCTGCTTTCCTCTTAGATCTCAGCTCGGCGCGGGTGCGCAGCCTCTCCCAGCACATCTCCTCACCTCCTCACCCCTCCCGACAGGCGAGGGACGAGCAGAACGTGTCTGAATTCCTTCTGCGCAGGAGAGCTGAGCCTGGGGGTAATAATTTCCTGCAGATACAGACCGACAATAAATTCGTACGCCCCCAAGAGTCTGGAAGAACCAGAGGAGGAGCAGTGACTCATTTGTGAGTCATAGAGCCTCCCCGGATTTATCCTGCGATGATGTCCTGTACGCACCACTCCTTGATCTGGGCTGTCTCGAAAGGACAACCGAGCCCTCAGCGGCCCCGAGTATAATTCTGGAAAAACAAATGTTAGGCAGCAGCAATCATTCCTTGTGGCAGCAGCAGGCTTGGGTAGGTTTCCTGAGATCTTCCCTGCATCAGGGCAGGGGGTTGATAAGAAATGGGGTGGGAAATAAGCGCAGGGCAGATTGGTTTGGCTGCTCGGTCAGTCTGCGATCAGCAGTCGTCAGGTCACCCCTCTGCAACCCTCAGCATGAGTTCAGGAGCCGCACGAGGGATCAGCCGGAGCCCCCCACGTTGCTAAAGCCGTGGGCAGCCACACGGCAGCAGAGACCACGCTTATTGTGCTTTTTCCTTCTCCGTTTCTCCTGAAGGTTCTTTCTGCTGAGAACATTTCCGTGGGTGTGCTCGGGGACCTGCCCTTCTCCTCAGCACCGGTTCCTGACGGCAGGGGTGGATGAGGATGGAGGTTTCAGATGGCTGGCACAAGCACGGCGCCCGGTAATCGAAACCATCTGGGTTCACATGGGTCCTTTTGAATTGGGTGGAAACCGCCACTTGGGAATACCAATTGTACCAGCAGCTCTCGCAGTCAAACAAAAGTCATGTAAGGGGCTTGTACCAGTCCTGTGCTCAGCCGTGGGCTGTACGAGACGGTGGGAGCAGACATATCTAAAGAGCCCTCCAGTATTCTGTGGTGGGGGCTCCGGTGTAATCAGAGCAACCTCAGACCCTTGTACAGCACAGTGTATAGGAATCACTGAACGGATGTTTGTTGCTGATAATCCCCGAACCCCAGCAGGGTGGGGTTGGCAGGAACCTCTGGAGCTGCTCTGGTGCCACCCCCCTGCTCCAGCAGGGTCCCCCCGAGCAGGGGGCCCAGCATCGCAGTGTCCAGGCGCGCTTGGAATCTCTGCACACAAGGAGACTCCACAACCTCTCTGGGCAGCCTGGGCCAGGCTCCAACACCCTCCCCCCAA
This sequence comes from Todus mexicanus, assembly GCA_013389965.1. Classification (NCBI taxonomy): domain Eukaryota; kingdom Metazoa; phylum Chordata; class Aves; order Coraciiformes; family Todidae; genus Todus; species Todus mexicanus. The sequence continues at coordinate 11,475 of WEIS01088608.1, read as the reverse complement.
ACAAGTTGCTCCTCCTGCTCAGCTGCAACCTCCTGGCTTCCAGTTGGTGCCCGCTGCCCCTTGGCCTGGCGCTGGGCACCCCTGAGCAGAGTCTGGCCCCAGCCTCTTGCCCCCCGCGGGCCCTTGAGCTCTTGCTCAGCATTGCTCAGCTCCCCTTCATAAAGCTGCTTTAAAGTCATGGCCTTTCTCCTTTGCCAAGACTAGAGAGGCTGAAAATCTGGCGTTTAAGACTTTGACAATATGTGTTCAGAGGTGGAAGCCGTTCTAATTCCTCAGAACCTCATCAGGACTGGTGACAGGAGGTTTCCATCCTAGAGACGTGGCTGCATTTGTCTTACCAGGCACCAGGCTCAAGCTTTGCACCCCTGTTTGTATTTCTTAATCTTTTTTGCCGCTCTGCCTGCTCCTGGCTGGCAGGAGAGCTGTGCTAGCTGGGCTGTGGACTACTTGGCATTAGTTTCCCCAGATTTTTCTTTTTACGGATCACAAGTGTAGTAAGGCTTTGTTGCGATTTGATGAGCGAGCTGAAAGGAGGAGGTTGTATCCCCTCTTTTTTTCTACCTTTCCCTGTAGTCCAAGCCTTATGGTTCTGCTTCCACTCTTTAGCACTCATTAGACCTTCTGGTGAGCTGATTTAACTCCCTGTCTATTAGCTTGGGAAGATAAAAACTGTGTTTTCTGCTTGGTTAGCACTTGGAGGGGCCCAACAAGCGGCAGCGCCAGCACATGATAAGCTTTTGGAATGCCTGACTGTGAGGAGGAGAAGGAGGAGGAGGTGGAGGAGGAATAATTCCTCCCCCCATAAGGCTCCAAGATCAGCTCGCTCCACCTCCTGTAACTTCACCCTCAACCTCCCGCCCTGTTCCAAATTTGAACAGTCAACAGGTTAGGAAAAAGTGAACAGGCTTTGGGCCCCCAGCCGCTCCTCCCCAGCCTCCTGCTCTAGCCCCTTGCCCAGCTCCGTTGCCCTTCTCTGGCCACGCTCCAGCCCCTCCAGGTCCTGCTGGGAGGGAGGGGCCCAAAGCTGAGCCCAGGATTCCAGGGGTGGCCTCCCCAGTGCCCAGGATTTGCAGGGGGACGCTCCCTGCCCTGCTCCTGCTGCCCCCCTGGGGCCGATCCAAGCCAGGATCATAACTGACAACATTGGACTTGTGATCAATAAGTGTGAGAGACTCTTGCTAGAAATAATCCTGCCGTGGTAAAGGTATGCAGCATTTGCTTCCTGCCAGCTCAGAGCAGTTCATGCCTCAGCCATTCTGCAAAGATTCTCCTGGGTTTTGTCTTCAAGCAGCTGTCAAAGAAGCAAAGCCACTCCACCGAGACCATAACAATCCTTGGCGTTCGTAGCTTGCATAGCAGTGTCACGTCCTCACCACAAGGACATGGCCACTGTTCTGCCCTGGCCTGATGAGGTGGTGTTGCTATTCGAAGAAAAGTTGCATTTATACAACTATCACAGTATCCCAGTATCACCCAGGTTGGAAAAGACCTCTAAGATCATCAAGCCCAACCTTTCACTCTAATCTTTGTCACCCCTAAGACATATCCCCAAGCACCTCATCTCTACACCCTGTAGACACTCCAAGGGATGGCGACTCCCCCCCCTCCCTGGGCAGCCTGTGCCAACGCTGGGCAACTCTTGCAGAGAAAAAATTCTTGCTAATGTCCAGCCTAAACCTCCCCTGGAGCTTTAGGCCATTCCCTCTTGTCCTGTCATTATTGACTTGTGAGAAGAGATCAGCAGATTAGATACGGGAGGGAAACTTTGCCTGCGTACACATCCGGGACTATGAGGGGTGGTTTATGCTAAGTTAATAAACTGGTCTTCCAGCCAACATCCCATTTTGAGCTCAACAGTGCAGTTGGGCTCCGTATCTGATGCTGCCACTTGGTGTCAGGTGAGGCCTGAGGCTGGCCCAGACCAGCAGGTGAGGGCCAGCCACAGGGTCGTTGCCATCCTAGCTCCATTAAGGGCCTGAGGTAAGAGGAATAGGGATAAAGCAGGCTTGTTGTAAGCCTGGCTTCATCTAACGCCCAGCTGGGTTATCTCCAAATCTCCAGAAAGCTGATTCTGTCTGCAGCGGCCAGGGAGGAGGAACATGGCTTGTGAAAGTCCTTGCCACTAGCTCGGGTAGCTGGGAACTGGGATGCTTCTGTCTGGAAAAATCTGGCAAAATTCTCATTTGATCTTCATCTTCCCACCAGGAACAGGCAGGAGCATGGTCCTGGCGGCGGGAGAATCCCCACAGAGGATGGGGCAGTGACCACCTCTCGGGGCAACCTGGGCCAGGCTCTCCCCACCCTCAGCACCAACAACTTCTCCCTTCTCTCCACTCTCAGTCTCCCTCTGGCAGTTCCAACCCATCCCCCTTGTCCTGTCCCCACAGGCCCTGCTCCAAAGTCTGTGCCCATCTTTCTGCCAGGCCCCTTGAAGCCCTGCAAGGCCCCCAGAAGGTCTGCGCGGAGCCTTCTCTTCTCCAGGCTGAACCCCCCCAGCTCTCCCAGCCTGGGCTCCCAGCAGAGGGGTTCCAGCACCTTCCTCACAGCATAATGTGATATCAGTAAAACTGTTTGTATGGCCAAGCTGTGAATTGGAAGCACTAAAATACCCACCACCCCCTTGTTTATTTTTAGCACGGATGAATTCCTCATCCCGCTCACCCTGCAGAAGTCCTTGTACAAGCTATTGTACAGCCTCCTGATGAACCAGATGGGATGTCAATCCAGCTCAATATAACCCAAACCCTACAGCATGCTCCAACTCAAAAATTCTCTCCCAGCTCCTCAGTCTGTGCTGTGCTGTGCAGAGATGGGACAAAGCACCTGAATTAGAATCATAGAATAATTAAGGATGGAAAAGCCCTCTGAGCTCATCGAGTCCAGCCTAGGACCTACCACCACCACTCAGCTAAACGCTGCCACTGAGTGTGGCATCCAGTCTGGCCTTAAACACCTCCAGGGACGGTGACTCCACCACCTCCCTGGGCAGCCCAGCCCAGGGTTTTATCCTCCTTTCTGTGAGGAAGAGCTTCCAAATATCCAACCTAAACCTCCCCTGGTGCAGCTTCAGGCTGTGCCCTCTCGTCCTGAATTAGACCTTATGCAGCCCAGCTGTTGAATATGAGACACTCTGAGGCTACACCTGCAAACCATTGGCTCTCCACCTCTTTTTCTCCTCTCCCTTTCTCTACAGCGTGCCTTTTAGCTTAGTTTCACGGTGCAGAATCACAAATGGCTTTTTGAGTGTGGAGTGGGGATAATTCACGTGCCCAGGGCTGAGGAGAGGAGAGCAAAGCTGCCTGAGCTGCTGCTGCTGCCAACAGAGATGTCTTTGGATCTGGGGCCAAGGAGCCAGGTAAAATGATTTCTGTCTGCTCGTGCCAAGCAGCGTCTTCTGCTGTTCTCCAAATATTTATGTCTTTGTGAAATGCATAAACGTTTCAACAGCTGCCTCTTGAGCACTGATTTCCAGCACTCAACATGAAGTTGCTGTTTCCACGCTCCTAAACCTCCTTCGACATGACTAATCCACGCCGGGTGAGCTCTGGACTTGCCTAAGCAAGGCACGTAGCCCTCGAGTACAAACCCAGACAGAGAAGTGACTGGAAGTGGTGGTGCTGGGGACGGCTGCTGTGCTGCTGTGTGTTTGCATATCTGAAGTTCATGGTTCCTTACCTCTCTTTGCCCTGTTTTTCCTCCTTTGTCCTTTTCCCCAGTGATCAGCGTAAGAATTTCAGGTGCCCTCCTCTGAACTTTCCAAATGTAACAAAAAAGCAGGAGGAGTTTGCAAAGTGAAGGTTAAATGTGAGTTCAGCGGGCATGTCCCAGTTCAGCATTTCCTCTGCTGTTTATTAAATGCTTTACACATTTTCTGCGCCTTCTTATCTTAAAATTCTCAACTCCTCGCTGGTCGACGCCCTGCCACATAAGAATTCTCCCAGTTAGGATGAGTCATTGAGGAGCGGAGTTAATCAACATTGTGTGCTCTGTGGCAGCCAGGAGAGAAAATTCCCCAGTCCCCGTTAACTTCACTTAGTTTCTGCAAAAGGCTTCTCTTTTATATTGTTAGAGCTTCAAGGACACAGCAAGTTACAGCTAAATAACACCCTCGTCAAGAAGTTTGCTCTCGCCTTCATGTTTGTGAATATTTCAGGAGCTGGTGCTAAGAGGTTTCGGTGCATTCCGGGACAATGATTTCAGGTTTCTCGTTTGCCTGAAGAGGAACTGGGGCTTTCTGTGCCACGTTCTACATGGTTGGCGTTATTCTTTCAGACAGTTTAATACTGTTACAGAATCAGGTGGCCTGAAACCAGGGTGGTTTGGGCATTCTTTTATAAGGAGTAGATGTTCTTCCGACTTTCTCCCTGTGCTTCCCTTCTTGTCATCAGTCCTTGATGTGAGATGGGCACCATTTCTGGCTCTTGTGCGAGAAGAGTTCTCTCTGTAAATTCATTCATTCTCTTAAGTCATGAGCAACACCGGAGCTAAGGAACAGGATTTACTGTTTTCACCCCTTCGGCTCACTCTTGCCCAGTGCTTGAACTGGTAAATACACTTGGATAAAAACTTGCAGTGACAGCAACGCACAAAGGGACCAAATTAGTCTTTTGCAGCTGACACATCTGTGGTTCTATTGCAAAATAACTACAGTGATTTGCATCAGCAGATATTATAGCACTCGAGAAACGGTAACTGCAGCACGAGTCGCATTCCGATATTGAAATGCAGCATCTCGTTAGTCATCTTTCTTTTGCTTCTATTAGTGTAGCTTTAAAATACCATAAGACCTCTTGAAAATGATGCTCTAACGAATACATTGGCTGCCTACCAGGTCTGTGTTCTCAGAAAACCGAATGAGCACTTAAAAAACCCCCATAAAATCCCTGTCAGAGTTCGAGATCCGTGCTTATCCCCACTGCTTTTGCTTTAGAGAAAAGCCTGAGAGCAAGCGAAGGAAATTATTCCAATTGAAAAATCGGAACGTGCGAAAAGCTGTATTAGAAAGTATCTGGGTCATTCCTTCTTGTAGTCAGAGCAGCAACCTTGAGGAATGCTGAGAGACGAGCTCCGGCTAATCTCTCCCTCGCAGTGTAGCGTGAACTTGCCTCTCAGCTGCTTTGGGTGGGTTTGCACAAAACCAGGGAGCTGTCGGTGGGGCACTTTGTCACCTGGGGAGCGCAAAGGCAGAGGGCTGCCTAATAACCCAGCCTGCTCCAGAGGAATGAGAGATCAGTGACCACAGCGATTATTTTTTTTTTGGTCCCTCAAACGACACATCTCTTTCGTTCTGAGGGAAATGAGGGTGGCAAGACGCAGCAATACAAAGTCCTTTGACCCACACGTTAAACATTTTTGTTACTTAGCCCAGTTAAGTGATGCTGGAAGAGCCAGAGCCAGCCATTCCCTACTCCAGCTACACGGCATTTCCCTGCCCAGGGACACGGAGCTGTAAATCCTAATTACAGGTGGATTAAGCTGCGACAACCCAGGCAAGTCCTACTGCCAGCTGCCCTCTTCTGCCGTGGATCACCTCCTCAAAGGGTCGGGATCTCGTTGTGCTTCTTGGCCAGCTCCATTTACAACCCAATGCAGTGATGCCGTTTGGAATCGCTGCCAGTTCACAGAAATACGCTGGGTTGTGAACTGGGATGGCTGAGGAGCAGAAGGTTCCTCGACTGGGATGTGGATCTGCAGGGATGGAGCCCGCCACAGAGCACAGCTCGCAGCAATAATTGCTTTAGCCACCCCACCTCTAATTATCAGCTCGTGGAACAAAAACCTGCGCTTGGGGTCGGATGGAAAACAGGATTAACAGGAAAAGCATTTTTTTCCCTCAATTTTCCCCCCATATAACACACACACAGACACACTTTGATTTCAGAGGGCAACAGACCCCATCTTGCTGATTCTAATTGAGTCCCTCGCCTGTGGGGCAGCTTGCCTTGATTACACTGCGCTAAATTACTCATCTTGGATAGACGCTGCTGCGCGTTTTCTCCGCCAAGAGCAAAAAATCTGATATTATTTGGCAAGAGGAATGTGTATCTAAAACGTCAAATGGCAGCTCATAACTATTGCGGGATAGTTTTGGTGATAGCCCTTTGGGATCGTTCCAAAACAGATGTCTCCTTCTAGGAGAGCCTCAGGACGAATACACGCCTTTGGTCTGGGTCCGGGTGGTACCTTGAGAACGTCTCACAAGGACACCGGCTGCCTGCACATATTGCTTTCGCTGAACTTAACATTTCTAATTTCTCAGGACTCCCGAGTCTTCAAATCGCGTTTGCTGCTAATTCCGCGCGTGACGTTGAGAATTAAGATCCCTTTTCACAACAACCGATGCAGCCAGCCTGCGAAACTGGATGTTGCTGAGCAGAAGAGGAACAGGATAAAGCTAGTCCGTATTTGCCAACTTCTCCAGCTGATGTGACGAGGCCGTTACCCCTGCAACTGGATTCAATCTCTCGTGCCGCTGCCGTCTTAATTAACTCATCTCAGCTTTTACTCAGACTGAATTAAAGCGCGTTGCGTGGTGGTGTGGTCCTGAGGCAGGTCCCGCCATCGCAAACCCTCAGCCCTTGCGCATTCTGTTCGCTTCTCGTGAGACGACAAAAAATGGCTTTGGTTTAAATTTAGCTGCATCTGTAATTCGGTCTCCTGAGCTAAACTCGTGGGATTCACGGGAACATGAAGGCTCAGCGGAGAAATGGTAAGAGGCTGTCAAAAAACCCCTCTGGAATTCATTCTTTGTATTCCCAACACTGAGAGGAGCAACCGAACCGTGAAGATTTTACTATAAACAATTTTACAATTCAACTAGGAGGAGGAATTTACGTTTGTTCATCTTCCTGCCCTGCGATAGCACAGAGAGATGACATGTTTAGTATGAAATTATCCGTATTTATTAGCAATGCAACTTCCTTTGCTTGCTTTGGCGGAGGTTCTGAACATGAGGAAGGGCAGTCTCCTGGGATGGATGGATGCTTGAAGCTGTCCTGATGTTTCGCTTCTCCTGCACGTGCTGCCTACTGGGATGGACAATTCCTTGGAGGGACCGTGCCATGTTTGAGCTGGTGTCAGTGATGTGCATCGGTGGAGCGGATGAAAACACAGACATGTAGGTAGGGAAATGCCAGACTGGAACGGTCTTTGTGAAGGAAAGCCATGATATTACGGGAGATGTTGTGGTCCAGGCTGCCCAGAGAGGTTGTGGAGTCTCCTTGTCTACAGAGATTCCAAGCGCGCCTGGACACTGCGATGCTGGGCCCCCTGCTCGGGGGGACCCTGCTGGAGCAGGGGGGTGGCACCAGAGCAGCTCCAGAGGCCCCTGCCAACCCCACCCTGCTGGGATTCGGTGATTCTGTAAAGTTAAATAAATTACAAGGTCTTGCAGTATTTGCTGATCCACAAATGGCAGATCAGTAGCTACGACTTGTTTCACCTTAGTTAAGAACATCTGAGAGAAACCTTACCATCTCCTTCCAACCCCACCCTGCTGGACTTCCATTAAGTGGCAAGTTTTAGATAGGGATTGATGTGGAGGTTCAAGACAAGGCAAGGAGCCCTATGAGAGTTGGAGTGACCGTGGTAAAAACCATT
>WEIS01088601.1:33695-52370 GCA_013389965.1 Todus mexicanus | reverse complement strand
CTACAACGTAGACTATCAAAATACAGAATTAAGGAGAGAGAGACAACAGAGGCCGGTGTACGTGCATTAAATGAAGTATCAGATTAGTAATTTTTATACTGGTCAATTAACCAAAACAAACAAAAAACCCACCAACTTTCCTTACCCCATTACCCATTTTTTCCAATTCCTTTTTGGGAGATGAAAATGCTTCATTTTGATTTGGTGGAGCTGCAGAGGGTGATTTCTTCATGTTGTTTTCTGCAAGGGCAAGAGGTGCTTCACCTGTAGAATCTACTGAATGTGACCAAACTTTTGGAGGGAGTCTGGGTCCTTCCGGCGTTTCAATTTTTTCCTGATTCACATTGTTGTTATTATCTGTGTGCAAATCTGTCGCTCTAAAAGCTTCAGTTTCAGGTGCGTCATTCAAATCACAGTCTGCTGGCCATTCAAAGGACTTTGAAATCTGTGGATCATAGTAAGGTACCCTTCTCTTGGAAATGAAGTTTGGTTCTCTTGTGATTCCTGAAAAAGACATACTAAGTGTAGTAAAACCATTCTACTGAAGGCATAATAGCACTGTATCACAAGAATAAACGGAAAGTCTATCATACAATTCATTACTAGAAAAAGGTATTTTAGTATCTTTGAGCAATGACAGCCTATGAATTACGGGCACAGCTGTGAAAGTCTGTCGTCTTCCCTCCTATCTGTGAATGCCTTTCCACTACAGAGAGATGGGAACATGGTGCTTTACAACCACGTTGGATAAAAACCCTTTAAAGCAAACATGGCCACAAGACAATCTTTTGCAAGTTGGTTCTGGCAGTTGAGCGACAACAATAAAATGAACACAGCCAGTGAGAAGAATGTGGTTAACACAGATACAGAATAAGCAACCTGCAGGGATAAAGCATGCCACAAACACTTCTTCTTACATGTGCACAATGTACCTTGCAGAACAGGTTCTGACCGACTGTGATAGGCCAGTGATAGATCCCTATCCATCTAATAGAACTGTTATTTAATACCATCTCAGCTGCCTGGTGGGTTTTCACAGTACGAACACAAAACCACTGCCATAATTGTAAAAGGACTAGGTAACAAAACCAGGTATCGAGTTATTTTAAAGAATTGCCAGCCTTCACACATGCAGATGAAAATAAAATTACCCCACCATTTTAAGGGGAGGACTGAATAGCTGAAACATGTTAAAAGTGGGAAATCATAATCCAACCGTAAAGTGGTCAACTGTGATGGAAAAATAAGTGAAGGCCCCTAACTGAGTGAAGAAACACTTTTCGAAAGAAAGATCCATCTCATGAAAAAGCAACAGTGAGAACAACCTACAGTGAAATGTATACAGAACGTCTGAATGTCCAACCACACTTAGAGGTGGTAGGAGGTAATTCCAGCGGAAGAACACTGGAAAAATAGCAGGAAGGAACCTGAGGCACCTGCGGAGGTTATTTTGTGGTGATGTTCTAAGTCATTCTGAAAACTGACAACAAAATCCATAACGGGTAACAATCTGCAAGTCCTATGAGGTATCAAGAGTGACATTTGAAAATGCAGACGGTTACACAGCCAGAAAAGAGGCAGGAGTGAAAATGAACACAAAGGTGCAGGAAAACTACCACGAAGCATGCACAAAACCACTGCTACAACCTGAGGAGGAGAAATTGCTGTACTGCTAACGTGACTTTACTGCAAGTCTTGCAAAATTTGTAGTTTAGTTTGACTGGAAAAGAAGCATGGATCCCATTTTTACAAAGAAGGCAATGTGTGTGGATGTTTGAGTGCTTCAGAATTCATGGAAGTTATAGTCTTCAGTACAGGCACCCACACACAAACCCCCATGCTATGGAAAGGAAGGTTAAAGAAACATATCTTTTGCAGTAATGGAAAAAAGCAGTAATATTTATCAAGCATAATCTTTAGCAAAATGAAATTATTTACCAAAATGTCCAGGATCTGGACCAAAACCAAACTCTACTCCCAGTGTTTGGTTCTTCATTACCAGGTTGCAATTTAGAATACTTATCATACTGTAGGAATGAATATACTGGACTCTGATTACGCAGGCTGCATAGTGTGGTTGTGCTAATTGTACAACTTTGTTCATCTGTCTTGTGCCACTAAAATAATTCCTGGTTTTTACTGCTCCTTTTCAAAGCATTGCAGTTGTCTTCACTCTCCAGCTTACTCCTATTCCTCAACTCCCTAAAAGCTTTTCAGTCCAGATGCTATCTCCTTTGTCTTCTGCTTTCCAACCCCACATTTTCTCATCACGATGCCTACAATCCTAACTCCTAGACTACAGCAACACGAGCTTTTTCATTTAATGTTCGTCCTTTTTGTCAGCTGTTCCTGTTAGTCATCACGACAATTTTACTTTGCATCAAACTTTGCCCTGAGTTAGTTTCCTCTCAAATTCAGAATTTTATGTACTGTTTCCATGCACGACAGGTAACCCAGTCCCACCTACTACATACCTTGTATGGGTTAACCCTGCAGCTGAGTTTCATGTTTGGCCCTCAGTTTACGTTGTGTGCCAGAAACCACGTATTTTTCAGGTTTTATATCAACAGCACTCACATTAAAAGAAAGTCTCAGTGCAACCAAGAAGAATATGGCATTCAAAAACATATTCTAAATGATAAGCAGGAATATACTTCTAACTTTATAAAGCACACAAACTGCAAACACGATCAGATGACAGTGCGGCCAGCAAACCTCTCCAGGCCTCCTGTGGCCCAGGGTCCTCCTCAGCAGAGCCAGCTCGGACAGCACCAGGGCTTGCAATAGAGGGGGAGCAGCTTCCAGGGGCGCAGCTTTCAGGAGCGCTTACCCAACTGATCCGACCGAAGTCCTGCCCACAAGGATTTCTGCGCTTGGGATGGGCTACAGAACTCTGGGGTTATCCACTTGAAGTTTCTCTTGTATTCGCTCAGTCCCTGAAGCAAACAGAGCTGTCACGTCCCACAGGTTCACAGAATCACAGAATGTTAGGGATTGGAAGGGATCTCGAAAGATCATCGAGTCCAATCCCCCCACTGCCGGAGCAGGATCACCTAGACCAAGTCACCCAGGAACTCGTCCAGGCGGGTTTGAAACGTCTCCAGAGCAGGAGACTCCACAACCCCCCTGGGCAGCCTGTGCCAGGCTGTCACCCTCACTGGAAAGAAGTTTTTTCTTATATTCAAGTGGAACCTCCTGTGTTCTAGTTTACACCCGTTACCCCTTGTCCTATCATTGGGTGCCATCGAGCAGAGCCTGGCTCCATCCTCCCGACACTCGCCCGTTACGTATTTATAAACATTAACGAGGTCACCCCTCAGTCTCCTCCAAGCTGAAGAGCCCCAGCTCCCTCAGCCTTTCCCCAGCAGGGAGATGTTGCTTCCCGCAGCTCCTTGGCAACCCAGGTCCGGCCGAGCCCAAACCCACCCCCAGCGCAAATAAAANGAGGTTGGAAAACACTCTTGGGATCATCGAGTCCAACCATTAACCCTACTCTGCAAAGTTCATCCCTAAACTGTATCCCCCAACACCTCGTCTAAATGCCCTTTAAACACGTCCAGTGATGGTGATCCAACGCCCTCCCTGGGCAACCCATTCCAGCAGCTGACTACTCGTGCTGTTAAAAATTTTTTTCCTAATACCTAGTCTAAAGCTCCCCTGTTGTAGTTTGGAACCATTCCCTCTTGTTCTATCGCTAGTCACTCGTGAGAAGAGACCAGCACCAGCCTCTCTCCAATGTCTCTTCAGGGAGGTGTAGAGAGCGATGAGGTCTCCCCTCAACCTCCTCTTCCTCAAACTAAACAATCCCAGCTCTTTCAATCTTTCCTCATAAAAGTAAGCTTTTTGAGCAAGGGCTTTGTCTCCTCTGTGTCTCCAAAGCACCCTGCCAGGCATGGGGAGGGTGATTCAGTGCCAGCGCCCCTGATTTATGCAGAGTTCAGGTCCAGACAGACCCCGTATGAAACGTGAGCAACGGTTTTTGACTGTCGATGCAAAGTGAGAAGAGAGCACCAGTCTAATGAAAGGCTTCNCTTTCCCCAGCAGGGAGATGTTGCTTCCAGCAGCTCCTTGGCAACCCAGGTCCGGCCGAGCCCAAACCCACCCCCAGCGCAAATAAAACCCGCACTGGGTTGCTCTGCAGAAAAAAAGCGGGGCATCACTTCAGGCACCAAAAACCACGCGAAGAACTGACACCTTCAGCTCCAGGAAACACACGCAGCCCCACACGACTGAGCTCTCTCTGTCTCCATCAGCTTAACGCAAGGGTCTCCCCGCTTCCCCCGCGGTACCCCCGAAACCGCTGCACCCCTCCTGCCACCAAGGGCTGCCACCGGGGCGTTCACACCCATACACACCCACACACACACCCCCATACACACACCCACAACCCCCTACCCAACCCCCGCCGCCGCCTCACCCGGAACCGCACGGGCATGGCGGAGCGCGGCCGCCCTTCCCCGGGCAAAGGCTTCGGCCTGGCCCGGCCCGGCCCAGCCCGCCTGGCTTCGCCTCGCCGGGCGCCTGCGCAAGGAGGCGGGGAGAGCTGCGGCCTCCGCCTCCTCCTGCTCGGCTCGCGGCCCTGTTACTCCCTCCCGGGTCCCTGTTACTCCCTCCCGGGTCCCTGTTACTCCCTCCCGGGTCAGGCAGCCGTTGTGTGGTTTGAAATGACGTTTAGAGAAAGCAGAGAATAAAAGTTGGCTTGCTTTTCTGGAGCCTTACCGGCTACCCGACAGCGCCGCTCCAACAGGAGATACGAGTAATAGAATCGTAGAATCTTTGAGGTTGGAAAAGACCCCGTGGGATCATCGAGTCCAACCATTAACCCTACTCTGCAAAGTTCATCCCTAAACTGTATCCCCCAACACCTCGTCTAAATGCCCTTTAAACACGTCCAGTGATGGTGATCCAACGCCCTCCCTGGGCAACCCATTCCAGCAGCTGACTACTCGTGCTGTTAAAAAAATTTTTCCTAATACCTAGTCTAAAGCTCCCCTGTTGTAGTTTGGAACCATTCCCTCTTGTTCTATCGCTAGTCACTCGTGAGAAGAGACCAGCACCAGCCTCTCTCCAATGTCTCTTCAGGGAGGTGTAGAGAGCGATGAGGTCTCCCCTCAACCTCCTCTTCCTCAAACTAAACAATCCCAGCTCTTTCAATCTTTCCTCATAAAAGTAAGCTTTTTGAGCAAGGGCTTTGTCTCCTCTGTGTCTCCAAAGCACCCTGCCAGGCATGGGGAGGGTGATTCAGTGCCAGCGCCCCTGATTTACGCAGAGTTCAGGTCCAGACAGACCCCGTATGAAACGTGAGCAACAGTTTTTGACTGTCGATGCAAAGTGAGAAGAGAGCACCAGTCTAATGAAAGCTTCCAAACAAAGCACTATCACAGAATAACAGAATGTTAGGGGTTGGAAGCGACCTCGAATGATCATCTAGTCCAATCCCCCTGCTGGAACACGTTCTTCTGTGACATAAACAGCGAGGAGGGGGGGAAAGAAAAAAGAAGAAATGTGCGGCATAAACAGCTATTCCAAGTTTCACACGTCTTTACTAATGAATTTCAAGATCAAGACAATAATTTTATTGTAATTTGTTTGCTGATTACGCTTTAAACCGCAAGATCCAATAAATAAAGTAGTTTGATTTATTATTACAGTTTTATAATACCCAGTCAGGTCTAGTTCAGTACATTTTCTGAAGTAATGTGTGAACTTGTTACTGAATGTGAAAAGCGAGCTGACAAACTCCTCATTCAAAATACAGATTCCAGGTTTGCCAGGAATCTCTCCTCTTTGATATGTATGGAAACCAGGCCAAACATAATTTCATTATACTTTTAGGGTGTTTTCTAATTAACCAAACTATGCTAATGCATTTATAGATGGTTTGAGGCTGTCTGGATTCAAAGATGTGTTTTATTCTTTAATACCGAAACATAACATGACACCGCACCATCTTGAAATGCAGGGTATTATCTTTCTTAATGTCTTCCCCTTTTTGTGAGCTAAAGCAAAATAAATTATCCTGAAACAATGGAATTCACATTCCTCTGTATGCAGTGATGGAATTAAATTGCATTTTAAATCTTCTCCTCAGAGCTAAGAGGTAGGAATAGCTGATGTGGAGAAAGCACTTTGGTAAATATGACAACCACTGAGCTGCAGGGATCTCTACCTCATGCTCTCTATCACTGCCGATGTATACTAGCTACTTCAAGTTCAATGTATACTCATTATTGAACACACAGTTGCTCAAGGTAATATGCTGTAAGAATGCTAAAGTGCTTAGGCTGGCAACAGTATTTTCAATGAGTGCTGAATAAATAATGAAATCATAAAAATGGGACAATGGGTAGAAGTAATCACAGTGCATTCACAAACTCATGGCCTTGAGAAGAACGCAAAGTTTGTTTCCTCTTTTCTGGAAAATAAACTAGCTGGGACTGATGTAAAAGTGCATCCCTCAGTAACTGGTCTGTATTATTTATTGGATCCCATTGATTTTTAAAATAAGCCTTTAAAGCTTGTGTTGCTAGATAACACATTTAAATAGTTTTGAGTTCAAGTCACTTCACACTTCTGTAACACTTGAGAGGTTGACCATCTTCCTCCTTTACTTCCTGCAAAACAAATATAATTATTTATTTTGCCTTGCTGATAGTTACTGCAGATTTAGATCTTCTTGTTGCTATTCTTCAAGTGAAACCAACAGATGTGGTTTCTCATGCTGAACCACATATGAAAATTCTTTTAAGTTTTTATGTCTGTAATTTCCAATGGATAATTTGCGAGCCGTATGTTTTTCTATTCTCCTTGTTTGTTTGCCTCTTAGCTTCATTACATCTTACTGCATATCCAGACCTTTATCTTTACCTTTCTCTGTCTCTTGACCTCAGCCCTCTTAAGTCCTGACTTCAAATGCCTTATTAAGTTAGATTTTCCGCGAGCACCTTTTGCTTGAACTTCAGCCTGTGAATAGCTGAACTGTCTGTCTGTTACATCCAACTACACAGAGACCTTTTTGTGACCTGTTTCTCACACTTCTTGTAAGCTTGTAAACTTGTACACCACAGGCAACCCTGCCTGAAGAGTCAGTAACCTAAAGTCTCTTTTCTTTTGCTTTTGCATTGATGGTCTCTCTTGCCAAAACTCCAAGTACGATGCGTCAGCAATCCTCCTTCCAGCCAAAGAAAGCTAGACGCAGCTTGCTGTGGAGCCTGTCAGCTCCACTCCACGTGTCAGCCTGAGGGAGTCAAATCAGAGCAATGAAACGTGTTTTCTACCTCCAGAGTCTGTAGCCTCTGGCACCTACTGGTACAGGAGCAAAGGAGGAGTAGTAGCACAGCTGGCCTGGCTCAAATCCCAGGGGTTTACACTTAATAGCAAATGTTTCTCTTGCAAACTTGTTCCAGCTTATTTTGCAGCTCATTTAGAAACTGCAGTGTTAAAGCTACTGTAATTTTAGTACTCATTTCAATCCCTTTTCCAAGTGACAAAGCTGATCCAGCAGTCATTAAAGGGTCATTTTGTTGCTTACAGGGATCTGGATTTGAAGATATCCTGGCTTCATGCCTGAATAAAGGTTCTTGAGCTTGGCAAAAGCATTAAGTGTTATCATCTTAAACTAGTCTGTCCCTCTGATACAATTTCATTCTGAATTGCAGAGAAGCCCGTGTAGTTCATCTTTCTAACTCTAAAAGCACTCATAAAATTAATGTAAAATGTGGATAGACAGGTCCATCTCTCAGCCCATCATAGCTTTTTTTTGTGCTTTTTGTGTTATCTCTTAAGGCAAAACTCTGTCAAAACTGACTGCTACCTTTGAGAACTTCATCTTTTACCCTCCCAAGGCCAGACACATACAGCAGAGCTTTCCACAACCAAGGGCTGCTGGCCTCTATGGTAACCCAGGGTGAAGTGTCTCAGATCAGGCCCTTTTTGAAATCAGCATCCATGGCTTTTCTATCATTCCTCCTTCTCTAAAGTGAGAATAATATGAGATTGCTAGCCATGGTTTGTTATCTGTCAGTCACAAGCTTATTTTGGTTGTAAAAGTGCAAGATGTTTTTTTAAAAGCTTAGAATTCAGGTTCAGAAACAAAACAAAGTATCTCAAATGTGTGAGGCTGATGCAAAGGCAACAGTGGCTAGCTTAGTTTCTTACCTCAGAAGACAAAGGAAAGTATGAGGACGTGTCATTTTGATGCAATTTTGATCTAACGTTTGCCTGGAGAGCACAGTGAAACCACAGCTGCTCGTTCTTTAGCAAAGAAGTGTACGCCCAACTTGTAGCTGTAAATGCTGGTGATAGCTGTTTCTGCAGGAAGCACAGGGCGTTACTTTGTGATATATGTGTAGCTGTACATGCTCGGTCGATACCAATCTATGTGGCTGTTCACAATGTAGAAATAATCTCCTTTCTGTTTTTAAAAGCGCCCAAGATTTACACACTGCAGTAGCAAAATTGTGCAATGCTGGCATAAATAATCTGTTATGACAACCCCTCGGGGAGTAACTCCTGTTGGCAGGATGTCTGTAACCCTGGGATGGTCTGATGTGTTGGTAACTGCACTGGAACAATGGAAACATGAGTTTGGCCTCGGGTGTCTCAGCTCTGGGGTAGGTGGGCTCAGCTGTGTTGGCAAGGTAATGCAGTTCAACTTCAAAAGGGAAGGCGAAGAGGCTAATCGTCGCTGTAGAGGGCCATCTGCTAGACAGCCAAAACTCTTTATGATGTAATAAGAGAAGGTTTTGTAAGAGACGTGCTGAACTTTCTGTTAAATGAAACTTTTTTCATGTTTTTAAAAATTTCTTATTTTGCTCTGCATGCCATCTGTAACAATAATCTGCTGTCACGGTGTTGGTGCTATATACATACATCAGTAAGAAATCACACTTTGATGATGCTGACTCATAGCCATTTAGAAAGGAAGGCTCATTATGGGAGAGGAATTGGCCACACTGTCTGAAGGATGTTGTCCTTTGCCTTTTGGATTCCAAATGTAAACAGCTCTCTCTCTTCCTTGGCACTCCTGGCAATGTCCTTTCAGGAGGTGGACAGACAGAAGTGTATTTCAGCAGCCCTGTAGGACAGAGTGAAAATGTTCAAAGTTCAGGTTTTATATGTTTAGGTCTACACAGTTCATCTGGCAACATTGTGGTAAAAGAACATCTAAAAATGGTTCTTGCTCTGTTAAGAATGATTCGTGCAATTTGCCACAGTGTCTTGTCATCTATGCTGGTATCTGTATCTTACCTGTTCTCTATAAAAAAGATGATAATGCAATAGAATTATGTTTTGAAAAAAAAAAAAGTATGTAAAAACACCATGTTTTATAGTACAAATATCAAGACAGACATCATTCATAGCTTGAAATATGTTCTACCAGTAGCTGTAACAGTGTTGAGGACAGACTGAGAAGGGGACAATATGATCAAGGGGAAAACAACTTTGTCACCCAGGTGCAGAAGAAGCCGTTAGTGGCACTTGCATAGGTCATATATTCCCCCTTCTTTTCAGGAACTCATTTGCTGTCGATACCAGGACTGTCTGTCTCCAGATAGATAGCTTGTTACCCCCTTTCTTCCTGACTCGTAGCATGTGGAGAAGTTGTGTATTCCTCTGTAGTATGCATTTCTTGGGTCACCGCGGTAGCTTCCAGTGGTAGTTTTCTGTCAGAGACGCACAAAATTATTTTTATAAAGAGGCAGCAGTTCTGAAGATCCTGAGTCATATCACATTTTTATCTGGCAGTTTATTCATTAACCCTCCAGTAAGAGCAATGCAAATCTCCTTGTTCTTCTTTTTTTCACTTTTTGTTAAACAAAATATCGGCAGATGGCAAGCCTTCACTGGTACAGCTTAATCAGATATCTATACTAAACGCAGACCAGACTTGGATTCTTCAGCCTTTTTCAATGGCCTGACTCCTTCCAGCCCACAGGATTAAGTATAATGCTTCGGCAGTTACAGACACAAACCTGCGTTTACCCACAAACTACAGAAATAGTTAGATATTACTGTGCCAGCTGCATCATGTCTAGGAAAACTAGATTTGATGCACAGAATTACTTGACTAGCTCCAGTGCCTTCTGATATGAAGTCATTGATTAGAGCAGCGTAGCAGAAGTTCCCAGATTGGGTTCGTGCATTCTCACCAAGTATGTGTACTCATCAAGTATGCGTACTTTGCAGCTAGATACAGGACCTGCTGTCACTAGCAGTGGCTACCAGTGCTGCCACCAGTGTTCCTGCCAGTGATAGTACCTGGCTTTAAAAGTTTGTAAAAGCCAGATGAGTAAGCAGGACATTGGAGTGAGCCCTGCTCTAGCTGCCCTCAGTAGATAGCCCAAAACAAATCTGCAAGCAGGCAGGATCTCATAGTCCTGGGCTACCACCAGCTGGAATAACTGGTTGTTCTCCAACAAGCACTAGGCACACACAGCAGCTGATATTCTTATAGCTGTATTTAGATTGCAAGGAATCCGTTTGACTGTGTACCTGGTTCTGGTACCTGGTTCTGGCTGTTCGTAAGGACAAGAGCTTCTGAACACTCTGGAAAAGCCTTTGGTTACTGCAGCTCAGCTTTTCAGTTCGCATTACATTACGCAATAAACAATATTTTAAGGCACCAAAGCACTGCAGCTTTGTGGTGCAAAGCACTGCAGGTACATGATCTGAATGTGCTAAAAAAGAAAAAAAAATGTTCTGATTTGTATTGGTTTGAGTAAATTCTGTCCATACCATTCCAGTTTTATGCCAAACTAGATCTTCCCAGTTGCCCCCAAACAAGATAAAGCCAGTAAAAATACCAAACTGCATACTCTGAATAATTCACCGAAAGTGCCATCGTGTGCTCCTGCCGCATCCATTTGGATGGGTAAGTGATCTAGTGCCACACAAATCAAATCTGAACAGTCTTGTCAGCATGTCCTTACTAAAGTTGAAGTTTCATAATTGTCTTGGCCTCTCTTCTGTGTAGCATACATATGAGCACACAGACATCTAATATTTACCAGCGCAGCTGTTTCCTACCTCCTTCCCCATCTGCAGCCCCCCGGGACACCATTCTATTAGGAGTTTTGTGTAAACAGCAGTTGGCAAAAATTCTGAAGCTCCTTCTAAGGCAGAGATGACATCACCGTGACACACACATCTCGAGTTTATTCAGAAAATTATTTCCTCCAGATAATGCCCACCAGAGAAACTGAACAAGCCGAGGGTGTTCCTGGAGGGGCTGGCTGCAGGCAAGGCAGGCATGGAGCTACAGGCTGAGCCTGGCCTTACCCCTGGTGGTCCCAGAGAGAGGCCTGGTGGTTCCTGTTGCTCTTTGTAGACTTGCTAAGTGGGATTTGCTGAATGTGAGACTTATGGGGTTGATGCTGACTCCGCGCTTTTCCAACTAGAGGAAAGCCACTGTACGGGGATGCACTGACGTCAGAAGCTGTTGCTCACGTGGGGACCAAGCACCATGGTCTCAACTGGGAGCATGTCCCTGGGGACAGGGATAGATTCCAGCTGCAGCATCCCTGCAGCACTGCCTGGGGAGCTCTCCCTTGGCTGCACTGACTGCACTGTCCCCAAGCCCTGGCAGCCAGACCTCCTGGGGGGGAGATGCTCTCAGGACCTTTACAAAATGGGCACAGTGGGCCTTTCTGTGTTTATAGTCAATCTGCACAAACACGATGCTTTCTAGTATTTTCTTTGAACCTGTAGCAAAATCTAAAATTCCCAGTACTGTTGGAAAGGAGAATGCCACCCAGCCAGCAACCTGGTCCTTATCGCAGCTGCTCAGTCTCAGTGCCCACAAGACAAGTTTCAATCACTTCAGTCTTGGATGCCTTTTCAGTTTCAGGTAAACCAGAGCCTTCAATACCTAGCAGCTTTTAGAAAATGCGTGCAATTAAATATGATACATTGGATTAATTTCAAAGTGCCTGATTTGCAGTGGTGCACTTCCAAAGATAATTTCATTAGGGTTTTCTTTCCATGACAGTACCTGGAACAAAATCCTACCATTTCCTTCTCCCACTAAAAGAAATGGAGCAACCTCAGAGATATGGTCTACAGAAGGTTTCACTTTTCTTTCCACAGACTAGATGAACTGCTTTGCAGGCCAGAACTAGATGTAGGGTCAATGGCTGATCATCTGTGCTAGGAGATCTAAAAAAGATGTATTATAACCTTTTGTGTTCTGGTCAGTGGCTTGAACTTGACCTGTGTGAACAGCGGCTTGATGTCATTAATGGGCTAGTCTGTAGTTGTGAATTCTGGCAAACTTTTCCTCTAGTAAATAGAGTGTCCCAGGTAACATCTAAATAATTTTTTTAATGTTTTTTTAATCTGAAAGCTGGAATGGTGGCAAAAGCTTCTGTGATCAAAACATACACCTCCCCACCTGCAGATGCGCTAGGTCTAACCATCATCAGTTGGAGTGAGTTGCCAAAATCCAGCCCTTAATTATGATACCTGGTGAAGAGATGAAGTTATAACTGTCACGTCCAGAAAGTCCTTCTGACGTAAGGAACAGCATTCCTGATGACCTCAAGAGGAGGTCCTGTTCTAAAGACAGGGATGGTGAAAGCATTAATATAAAGAGCAGTATCATACTGAGTTAGAAAACAGCAGTTGTGGTATTTAACTGTTTTTAAAGGTTAGTTCAGGCAGGTGTTCCACCACTTCTGGTAGAATAACCAAATTAAAATGCTCTAAGCAGAACAGATCACTTCTTCATCCCTACAGGATGTAAAAGTGTCAGGAAAGAAACTGTGTGAGTAGTAGGTAGATTTTTAAGTATCAATTTTAAAATAGAAATGTGTAGAAAAAAAAATTCTTTTGGCTAACTTATGCTGGAAGTTTCCATTTGGGTTTGGATTTGCACATACAAAAAAGTAAGGTTAACATTTTCAGAATATCCCATTGGTCCTCATTTTTTAATGTGTGCATACCTCCCTGACTGCACAGTCTCCACTCTAGCCACATGCTAAAGACAGGCTGTGACTAATTAACACCCATTTGCAAAACTATTTGGGCCACCAAGTGTTACACAAATATAACAAACAAAATGTTGCGAGGAAGGGGGGAGGGGGTAAATTTAGTAAGAGACAAATCCCCTTGCGTTCTAGCCGATCCTCAGAAGTTAGAGGGACTAGGGGCAGCTGGACTTGTCTCTTAATAGGTATGCCAATTAAGAAATGTTGCTACAGGCTCGATCTCCAGATTCGCAAGCAGCCCGTACACTGCAGGCCTGGTTCCCTCCTACAAGAGCAGTAGGATGCGCAAATAACACTTTTTCAACTAAAAGTTCTGACCCCACATGCCGTAGGCCCGGTTCCCTTCTATGGGAGCAGTTGGATGCGCAAATAGCCTGTAAACGCTGCTATAGGCCCAACACCGGATTCGCAAACAGCCCGCTAAAAAGCGGGCAGATAATACAAATAGTCAGATAAAGTCAGATAATACAAATAATACAAATAATACAATTTATTAACACTCGCAACATACATACAGATTCTTTTAGATTGCCGGTGATAAAATATACTTAGCTGCAGAATATCAAAATATAAATCCGAGGAAAATACATACAGACATACAAACATACACACATACAAACATCAACTCAGTGTAGTTGAGGCGCAAAATCTTACCGAAAGTGTCCCTTTTGGGATGGGCGAGGAGGGCAGACCTGTCAGTCTGTCCCTATGCTTTGGTGTCGAATTCTCGTCCACAAAATAGGTCCAAAATAGACCTAATATTTATACTTCAGGTGTCTGTTAATATGTAAAGTGTGGAGATGGGATTGTAGTCAAAATGTTAAGTGGATTAGCAGTTGCACAAATATTCCTTGATGGGCCATATAGCCCTGATGGTCTTCTGCCAGTAACAGGCATTGTGTTCCAACCTCTGCCGGGAACAGTTCACTGCTGGGATAATAGGGAGCCGATATCGCACCTGGCCGATCACATCAGTGTCAATACAAAACTGATCACCGGACCTCTGCCCAGTCTCAGCATTTTCTGAACACTAGATGTTTATCAGCAGTGATTGGTTTCGAAGGTCTGTGCATTGCTGCATACCACACCAAGGCAAGCAGGAAGTTATACCACACCTTATATTTGGAGAAAAGTGTCCAGGGCAAAGAATTGCTGCTCACCAAGTATTTTCTCTGGTGGATACAATAGTATGTGGAACTAATTGGAAGTTAGATATTTCGTGTGCAATCACCTGATGAAAAAAAAAAAAACCCTAAATTTTCCTATTAAAATGTTTCAAATTTCAAAAAAAAATTGCTTTTTTGTTGGGGGGGGAAAAAAAGTAAAAGAAACAGGAAAGTCTCAGTCTACACTGGTCTTACCAGAAATTAAACTTTGTAGACATAATATCAGAAAGAAATTTGAAAATTATTTGACATGTTAAATGAAGAGCAGCAACAGGATGCAAGAAGGTAATCCATGTTGACTGCATTATCACAGCTGGTGCATTGGTCTTACTTCATAAAATGGGTATTTTTTATTTTCTCTCCATTTTGGGTCTCTCCTTCAAGCATGGATCACGCTGGCAATCCCTGTGAATTTCTTGTCTTTTCAAGCTTAGAAAAATTATTTGAGAGTTAATGTTTGGGTTACTATTTTCTGCTCCCTCTCAGACATAGTCATTCTCAAATAAACAATTCAATAGAATCATAGAATGGCTTAGGTTGGAAGGGACCTTTGAGATCATCTAATCCAACCTCCCTGCCATGAGCAGGGATGCCTCTCAACTAGACTGGGTTGCTCAAGGCTTCATCCAACCTGACCTTGAACACCTCCAGCCAATTTGCTGTTAAAGAAGATGTTATGTTGGTTTCTGTCATAGCATGCTGCATCTGTCCTGACTTTAAAATGTAACAACTCAAATGCAACAGCTCTTTCCCTTGATTTTCCTCCTAATCTTTTTATATCTGCCCTGTTTTGCCCATGACACTCACTGAATACTGGAAGCATAGTATTAAGACAGCTTAAAGAAGACATTTCTCACGTGTTTTCTGTCTATAAAATATTTAATCCTCTGAAAATGATGCTTTTCTAACCCATCTTTTACATTCTTTCAGAACCATGGCTGATCTCTCAGACATACCTCTAGTTGTCTATTGAATTGGATTATTTAAGAAGCACTGATAAAATGCCTGAAAGCTTTTATTGGCATAGTATCACTTCTAGGAGACTCAGAAACTGGTTTTGCTTCCTGGGCACATGGCTAATCCCAGTGGCAGAAGGCTTGGTGCAAGAAGGATGAATGGCAGAAAATGAGACCAGACGCACAGAGAGCAGGATGAGCTACTGAGGTGCTGAATGAAGTAAAGGACATACTAACACAAGCTTTTGTCAACAGTTTCTGTCAGGAGAACTCGCAGGAGATCCCAGTATTAATTTAAAGCTGATCTCCTACAGTTTCCAGAAAAGAATGGCAGAAGCACCATGTTTTCTGTGCTCCTGGGGAGAGACTTGTGAGGCAGCCCAGGGTTTCAGATCACTTCCTACCTCTTCACCTGGGCAAGTCAAATCTTTGATCTCCAAGTGGGGCCAATGCAGATTTTATGGCATGATGGTTGCTTTAAAGACCTGAGTGCTGACTTTCTTTTCAGTATGAGCCTCAATGCAATAAGCCGTACATGAATGCACAATGCTAAAATTTTTCCACTGCAATCTATTCATTAAAATTGCAGTCTGTTCTGTGGCTTGCTCAGTGCAGAAATATTGAAGTCAACAATCTCTTCTCTTACATTTTGGTCAATAAATCTGCTGGTCCAGATTCATTCCTGGTACAACTCCAGCGCTGCAATATGGATGGATGTTGTCTGTTTTCTCCCTCCCTGAATTAAATTGTCCAACCAGAAAAATGACGAATCTTCAGAAGTACTTCACTTAAGTGAGGCTGACAATATCATTGAACAAAGACAAATAGAGGAATTTTAATACAAAATTTGCTGCAAATTTGCTGTCACCTGGTTGTTAAGCCAATCTATTCCAGGTTAAGTTTAGACGATCATCATAAACCAAAGTGAAATACAAGATCAGTTAAATAAAGCTATTTAGTAATGCTTCTTTTTTCAGGTATACCTTCCAGGGCTTTCAGACAACATATGGGCTGTTCACAACTGTGTGATGACTCAGGCAAATCAAGAAGTGGCAGTGAGTGAGGACTACCCGGAGTGAAGCACTTCTCTGTTCTTCTGACCTATTACTGCATTGTCTCTGACTTCAAGACCCAGGCAGAGACCAGCTGAAGTGGGGAGGCAACTTTACAGATGTCAATGCTTGTCTTTGGCATTTTCTTTCACCGAGGTCTGGGATACAATCTATAGTCTTCTGAGGGATGATGTGCAATTTGTAAGCGAAAGACAAAACTTCCTGGAGCATGCGACTAATAACCTAGGACATTGCTCTTTATCATTCGAAAGTATACTCTGATTACTACTGCTTTTCAGGAAGGGATGTGAAAACCACTGGGACTCGGCACGGTGGGGCTGTCACCACTAGGTGGCACGAACCTGATGCAGAAGGTCTGAAAAAACACGTCTGAAAAAATGCTGAAACACTTAATGCTTTGCTGAACAGCTGCCATTCAGCAAGTGAAAAGACTACCAGCACCACGCTAGCCATCAGCACAGGACTCATATGGAAAGCCCACTGCGTTCTGGTTTGCGCAACAGTCTTGTGGATAACACGAGAAGGAGGATGCATTTGGAAAAGAATTGCTGTGTTGCCTCTTCTCCCCAGGCAAAACAAAAACCCATTGCTACTAATAAGTTTTTCCTGCATTTCTGCAGCCAGGTATTTAAAGCATACACTTTTTTCTCTCACTTGTAGTTACAATAATGTGGACAGCTAGGACCACTTCATAAAAATGAGGCTGGCTGGCTGCCATTGCCGTCCCATTCCCTTTGGCCATGGCCACACAGCTCACTCGGTGCAACCTTGCTTTTAAACCGCAAGGTTGTCAACTGATGTGTCTCAGCACCACTTCTCCTCCAGGCCAGCGCTGACACTGCACTGCAGGTCTGGGGAGAGCTGCTCTCATGGTGTCCTCTAAGCGGGATGTCAATCTGGAAGCCCTGGATGGCTCTCCAAGTAGATGTTAGAGATCCCAAGATACTTTGAGTAAAAGTAAGTGATCCTTAAGATTTATTTAAGAATATACACTCTAATATACTGCTGAATTTTTATCCACATTTGTTAATATCTATCTATTACTTTAAACGGCATTTTTAGATAAATGTAATAATCTACCTCTCTTAAAATAAAGGAAAACTGGCCTTTCTGTTTATGACAAAGGAGACTGAAAGCTACAGAAATATGTTCTGATTAGGCTTACAACTCTTGGTTAAGCTTTTGTAACATTTTGTTATTATTATTTCCACAGCATCATAGATGTGGAAAGCACTTTAAAGAGAGAGAATAGGTGCTTTAAATGTGGTATCATATATGCAGAAGGCACTCAAAAAAAGGAAAATGGAAGGTCCTTGTACTAAAGCACCTATGCTTTAAATGAGATTAAGTGCAGGATAAGATGACAATAAACAAAGAGCTGTATGAAAAGCTGGCAGTGGTGAACAGTCAGACTTAATAATATGACCATATCTTATTTCCTTCTAAAATTTTTTAATACAGTAAATTTATTGTAATAGGATTTCTGGACAGCATCCACTTTGAAAGCCTGTGCAGAGGGTAGAAATAGAAGATTGGCTGGGAAAAAAATTGAAGCATGTCAGAGGATTTTAAGGGAGTCTGAGGTTGCAGGAAACAAAAGACCACAGCCTATTTCTTTAAAAATACTTTTGACTGGTTTTATACAGACAATTTCTTGTACAGACAGCATGTTTCAATACATTGCTCTTATGTAAGTTCCTGAGTCATTCGTGTCAAATGTGAATATGATTTGATTTCCTGGAAGTGTGATGCTACACGCAGACACCACGATGACGGAGGTTCTACACATGAAGCCAGTCAGAAAATGCGTGCAGGGATAAGAAAGAGTTTCCTTACAGGAAACTTGATTTTTGGCAGAAAACAAAGAAAGTTCTCAATTTTGGCCAACAAGTTAAAAAAGGGGGGAAATGATTTCTTTTATATGACATAGAGGAAAGCGAAGTATTTCTGAGAAAAATCTTCATTTTGCCAAAACCTGATTTTTCATCAGCGCAAGTTTCAGTCAACAATTCTCAAACATTTCTAGAGCGTGTATGTGAATTCTCACACAGTATGTCCCTTGCCTGAGAAGGACTGCAAATTTACTTGCACTTGTCAATTATATGCAATTCAAGTACAGATTTATTGTGAACAGCACTTAGAAACACATGATAATAGCCCCAGAAGCCTTGAAGCTTGCACAGGGGCAGGAGCTTGCTGAAGGGTCTTTGCCTGGAGGGAGCTTTCTGCTCAGGCAGAGATGCTTCACCATCTTTTCCCCTGCCCTTGCCCTATTTCCTTTTGACAGCTCCTGCAACCCTTGCAAGGCACCAGGCTCCTGCAGCCCCAGAGCTATTGCAGGGGCACAGCTGATGCTGGGGAACCGCCAGGGAGCAAACCTTGAAACAAGACCTACAAAGGCAAGGAGTGAATTACTGGAACTCCATATTTGAAAGAAAAGAGAAAAGAAAAGAAAAGAAAAAAGAAAAGAAAAGAAAAGAAAAGAAAAGAAAAG
>WEIS01088601.1:0-32688 GCA_013389965.1 Todus mexicanus | reverse complement strand
AAATGTTAATGCTGCAAAGGTCAATCAGGACACACACCATTGTGTTATTTGAACAGAGTAGAAAGGCAACTCTACCAAAATACAGATTTCTTTCTTACTTTACAACGGGCATAAGAAACGATGGGCTTCTGTAACTCTTCTATGCCAGGAAAGGGGAGTGATTCCGTCTGATTCAATATTTGCTTCCCTGCTTTGCATCGGCTGGGTAGTACAAAGGGAGGTGGGAAGTGGCTGGTCTCCTGAGCTGGCTGCCCTCTCCCTGGGGAGCTCCCAGCTGGCACTAAGCTGCCACATACTCCTCAGGCACTTGGGAAGAGGAAAGGCGGGGAGGGAGGTGGCTGAGCCCGCCATGCTCTCATCCTGTCCTGTCCCCAGCTGCCGTCCAGTCCGGTGGGACACTCACTCCTCAGGAGAGAGGAACCGTCTTCAGGCTATGACTGGCTTTTCCGAGACATCCCTTCCCATCTTGGGCGTGCCAGAAAATCAGACCCAGCGGAGTTACACTACTATGCATGAGAGCAAGTTAGAGCCCTGGCTCTTTAGTTTCATTGTTTCATGTTGATGATGAAATATGACTAATTAGTTAGGAATAATAGCGCTGCGGCACTCAAATATGCCCCTCTCAGAAATAGCTTCCTCGCAGGCTCGTTAAGGGTAAACATTTTTTAAAAACTAATGCATTTGCTTTAGTTCCTGAGAACAGAATGGCTCTTGAAAGTCACAAATACTGCTCTCAAACTTCATCATCTTGCTGATGTATTATATAAAATTATTAGGTGGCACCATGCTGCATTTGAATGCTTTTGGACAGGCCATTTCTCCACCACCTAAAAAAAATAAAAATAAAAATCTAACCCCATCTTTTTTAACAGAAATGGTCTCCTTTCTACCAAACATTCCCTCCATACTGAGGCTTGGGGCTTGCTGGTGTGGGACTGTCACAGTGATAGTGCCAAAAACTCAGATTCAAGGTCTGAATTAAAGAGAGCAGATATTTAACTGAAAGGAAATTGCAAGTATGCACAGAATATTTCTAATCAGTGTCCATAAATAGAATTGATGGTAAAGGAATCTTGCCTTTCAACTGATTGTTCCAGTGAGATTTGGTTTTAATTGATTTCAGATGTAAACATTTGTTAAAAAGGATGCAGTACTGTAGAAATAATTGGGTGTACTTCGAGTTGGGATCAGTGGTAAATTTTGGAATTCCTCTTCTGCTTCTCTCTGATTATTGTGTCAAATATGTGAGTTTCTAGAATATTTTTCATTCTTTGGCATAGCAAGATGCTTACCTCATCCAAAACACAAGGGACCAGAAAGGCTTTACACGAGTGTCCTCCTACAGGTTCAAGTCTTCATGATTTCTGCAGGTCTAGCAAATCTAGCCCCAAGTGTTAAGCATGATTTCCTAGGAAAACTGGTGATGGGTGAACATGAATAAAACCAGCATAAAATGGCAAAAGTTCTGGTATGACAACAGCTTTAAGATACAGGGAATTACTTTGAATATGGAAATATTTTTGGGAATGCTGGAGAATATTTCCATTTTGCTCATAACAGTTAATCTGTAAAGTCTGCCTCACTGTTTCCCATTGTATTTCAATTTGAGAAATTTGTAAGGTCATATTAGAAAATGACATACTAGGAAAGATACCATATTAAATCATTATATTTATTACATGCACAATGAATTCAGGTTTTGAAAAGATAAACAAAAAACATATACATTTGAATGAAGCAATGTAGCATACATTTATCATCTAAATCGGTTGCATTGAACATGTATTTTCTACTTCTTACAGACAGGTCTGATCTTTGCAGAACTTAATACACCAAGTGGGTTAGAAGGCAAACTGTACCTGAAATATTTTTCCCAGTAAGCACACTTTATTTGACATCATGTCTGTGCTTACTTTCTGCATGAGCTGCCCATGTTCTGAGGAGTCGGGAGCTATACCTGCTTTAACTGAGGTGGCCCTTTAGAGCAGATGTTGTATTGATCGGATTTCTAGGACACGCATCGCTGTAGAGTCCAAGTCACCTTAGGCAGCATATTTCAGAGCTATGTATAAAGAATATTGATTTTTGGACGCCTATTTCTAAATGGAGAAAATGCAACATCTGCATCTTTCTTCTCCCTGAACTTACACCTGGTATGTCCGATCCTTTCCATGCAGACTGGCTGTAAAGCATTTTCTTGTGTCATCGTCTCTGCGTGTTTCTAATACCTAATCCCACTGAAGTCAATGGCAGCCATCTTCATTTGGACAAGATCAAACCCTGAAGATGTAGATTAAGACCAAGGTGAAGGAGAGAGGCGCAAACTATTTCTGCTTCACTGAAAGCCCCGTTCTGCCCTTCTTACACACTGAAAGCCCCTTTCCGCTAGTAAACTGTATATAGTGCTTTTTCCAGATAAAAATACTTTGGAGGAAGCCATGCTATTGCAAAGGGTTAGACAGCAAACATCTATCCTTCACCCATTACCCCTACCAGCTCATTCTTAACTGATTCCTGGGTTAGGAAGTGCGGTGTCATCATAGAATCTGAGAGCACAATGGAAGAAAATAATAGTCCTATGAGAAGAAAGATGTCTCACAGCCCAATCACTTAGATCCCAAGGCAGAAGCAAAGGGTTATGCTCTTATTGGTACCCTCATATCCTTGGCCACCACTATTCAAGAAACACATTTTTGTCACACATTTTTGCAAGTGCAATGAAAAACACGACCACAGAATATGTTTCAGTTTAAATTAGTGATAACTGTTGCAGAGTGGAGACTCTTGTTAGATACCTAAGCTCAGTGACTCTTGTGAATTAAGATTGTCCCTGCAGGGAGCAAACATTGCACATGGCTGCGTGTAACACACTGCGCTCTGCTCCTTTGAGCAACATAGGCATGGCCAGACTCTCTAATAAACCCAAACAGTCAGCCCAGCTCATCACACAGAGGTGCATGGCATATTTAAACTTACATTTCAATTTTTAATCCACTGTTGAGAATTTTAGACAAGCTGCTCTTCTAAGCTACACAGATAGATAGAGAGGACTTGCATTAAAATCTTGGCCTCAATGACACATACAGGCTGTTTAAAAAGTCTTGTGTTAGTAGCACTGGAGTTAGATGATGTATGACTAAGTCAGGTGATTATGGAGAGAGAAAGTCTTTACACTAATTGATTGGTTATGTTCTCTATTAACATAGGGACCTCATCCACTATGCTTTAGCTAGACATATGGAAGGTTTTAAAAGTGCCTCTGGCATTAGGAGCTAATATGAAATGTATTGCAACATAAAGTTCTTTCAGAAAATTCAGCCCTGTTTATCACAGTGAGGTTAGGAAGTCAGCACGGATTACTTTCATGAGCAAAAGGTGCAGAATTTGGCCCAGTTTTTGATATATTGCCTGAGTGGATCTATGTGATTGCTGCTGCATTTATTTCTGTTTGTAACTAAAAGCAAGTTTCTTTCTGTTGGAATTTGAATTGTGCCCCATATATTGTTTACATATGTTGAAAGAAGCACTGATGTACGATAGGAGCCAGTATGAGACTGTAGCAGGGGAGGCTATTAAAACATATGCATGCTGAACTCATTAGCTAAATTTATCATGTATTATTTTTAGTAAAAGTCCAGATGACTGTGTATCCCCATTACATCTCCCTGGGCTTGTAAATGATCTATCTGTACCAAAAAAAAAAAAAAAAAAAAAAAAAAAGAAACTAAAAAAAAATTTATAAAATAATTTTTTTNAAATGCAGCTTAATACAAATTTATCAAATTATCTTTCTTTCAGAAACAACTTTCATCCATCTAGCACAACTTTGAGGGGCCGGTGGGGCTGGCTCTGTAGTTCAGTGATTGCAGCAGTAGGAAGACCCTCATCAAATCTCACCCTCAGCCTGCAGATCCTGCCTCCGCAGCTGAGTACCCATAATTAAGGCACAGTTACTCTGTGTGTAAGGGAATCTCTGCAGCAGAGGAAGCAGTAAAATAAGTTGAAACCTGATGTCTTGCTGGTCTCCAGCAGAGGAGGTGTGGAGTCAAGCATCCTTAGGCAGTGGAAGATGTCCAGCCTAGATTCATCACATCTTAGTTTGTCTCCAGGGGAAAGGCAGCAGAGATCAGGCAGCAAGAAATCTTGAGCAGAGACACTTGTACTGCAGAGTCCCTTAGGAGGACAGACTCCCTAGTCACCGCAGCTTGTATAGCTCCTCTGGCCAGGTATCTTATTGTCCCCTAGCTCCATGAAGTGCCGTGGCTCAGAGCTGTGGCCCTGCTAGGTGACAGCTGATAATTTACAGAGCATTTCATCTTGGCCTGTAGCAGGGGGTTTTCCATACTGCAGCGAAAGTCAGAACTCAATTCTAATGAGAACACTTAGAATTTACCCAGACCTCCCAGCTGAATAAAGCCCTCTGCACCAGTGCTAGCTCCACCCTGGCATCAAGCTTCCACGCTTGTCTTCCCCACCACTCAAGTGTGAAGCATTCTCGGGATGCTGACAAGCCAACATCTTCTTCCAACATCCTTTCTGCTTCTCAAATGCTGTTTGCTACCTGTCATCCAAGACCAAAACAGTCACCAAGAGCACCCTGGCTAATTATGCTCTATCCTACTGGCTCTTGACATCTTTACTCACACTGACTGTGGCTGGGGAAACTGGGACCTGCTGGGGGACTTATGCAGCAATTATATCCATTTCAGGATAATTTAAGCACACCTCATTACTTCTAGTGTACCATTGATTTTACTGCAGTTAAATCCTGGAGGTTTCAGACTTGCCTGAAATGTCAAATATCAATATATTTTAAAAAATCTTGGACGTTGACAAAATGGATGCTTCCTGGAGATGGTTTAGCAACATTTCACCCCTCTCACATTTCTTGATCATCAGTTCAAATAAGCTTCAAACAGGAATCTTTTTCTGATAGTCAAAGTGTTGGCCAGAATGGCTGGAAATCATTAATACTTCAACCTTACCTACTAAATTTCTAGATATTATCTAAGGAGAGGTGTCAATGCAGGTCAAGGACAACATGGAATTGAGAAAAATAGTGCTATCATATGGGAGCCACTGCAAGGTAAAATTTAAAATACATAATGGGAGATGCTTCTCAGGAGTCAGGAAAGTTTTGACACAGAGGAAGACATAAGATAGTAGAGATGATACATTTCTGTACCTCCTAACTAGATCTGATGTCCCATGAGGAGCCCCATGCGAGCGTAGTGGACCAGCTGTGTTGATTGGGGCTTGTCTGTGGAGCTAATGCGAAAGGCCATGTTGGCTGGTATTAAAGCCAAGATCTGGACTGGAGGTTCCCATAGTCCTCTTTCCACCTCCCTGACTTTCCTGTGTTGGGTGGGAACATCACCCAGGCCTTTCACTGGGAATTAGGTCAGTTTATCCTGTTTACTTACCCAAGCGCAGTGCATTACACCAAGACCACGATCATGCTCACACAGGAGAATTTGTGTTAGTTTCCAGGGCGCATGTGCTACAAATCCCTACTGTATCTCGCCCACATGCCAGGGACAGCCTCCCTCCCTACTTCTGCTCCTGCAGTGGAAGAGAGGAGAGAGAAACAGCATTTTCATAAAGGACATGATAAACATCACTGATTACGCTCGAGAGATCTAGAGCGTGAACATTTAAAATATGATGCTCATTTTGTTAGACACTGTTTGAAAACATTCTGGATGGAAATTAATGAAAACCAAGATTTTATTAGTTATGTTTATTGTTTTCTCATTTAATTAGGGACTTAGCTCTACATTCCAGTGTCAACAGAGCCAGCAAATATTTAAATGAGATTGGGATACTCATTTCTTCATTGCTCTGCTCTTGGGGGAGGAGGCACTTAGCTCTCTATCTCTCCATTTAATATTTTATTATAAAGCAACAAAGATTTTTCCATCATCCACATCTGTATGTTGAAAAGAGGGGGGCAGAAAGCAAGGCAACAGATACTACTTGGGGCGTTAAAACACCTTGTCTCTGCATTGTACAGGAACACAGCTGGATTACAGCAAACTGATGCCCTAGGCAAAAAACAACACAGTACTCCCTGAGGCTTTCTCTGCTTCCCCAAGGACACATCTTGTCTCCACCACTACGTGGAGCGGCATTGTCAGGGGAGTTTGCTTCTCTGGGAAGACAGAATCTTGCCTCCCAGCCACTCCTGACACCATGCTAGAAGCCAGGGCAACATCTGACAGCATTTTGCTGCGCGTAGGTGAGGCGGCCTAAGATGTCACACTCCTCCTGCAACACCTTCCAGCTGGGCTGCAGTTGCTCTTGGCTTTTAGGATTTTGCATTCTCGTTTGCCTTGGGCTAATCTTCCAGGTGCCATCAGGCCCAATCCTCACTACATCGCTCACTCTTCAAGGATTTTCCTCCTGACCTGAAATATGCATGAGTTTATGTTCAGATGTAATCATGCAACTCCCAGACACAGAAACCAAGGCTTAGACTTGAAGCACAGCAGCTAAGACAACATCTAGCATGCAGGGAGTGGGGAGCATTTTCTGGGGACCCATTTCACAGAGGGTGAGATGTACCCCAGATATGAAGAGAAAGTACAGACAGTGGCACTGGTGGACTGTTGCAAGGCTGAGCTTCCTTCCTTCATGGCAGGATTCCCCTGGCAAGCTGAGAGATTGGGAATGGAAGACTGCTTCAGATGTAAAGGCAGCATCCATTTGTATTTAATAGCTATCATTGATTTCCAATTTCATATCTGCTTAACAGTAGCCACTGGCCACATTAAAATTCATCATCGTCTTCACTGCACCTTCCAATTCAGACTCTACCACCACCCTTAATGAATCAATCCATGTCAGCGTACAATGTGTATGTTTTTAAACTATTCTCGGTGACTTTATGGAGTGAATTTAGCTGGACTCTGAGCAACCTGATTTTAGTCCATGGTGCTACAAGGAGGATTTGTATAAAAAACACTCAAGCTGTTAGAATGACTTGTTCAATCTGTATTGAAAAACGTAGTATTGGACTGCTCTCTGTCCTTAAACCACACATGTTTAATGCATGATAATAGTGTTTATCCATCATCACGAAGCTTTACTACTCCTTAAAACAACATGGAAAACACCGGATCAGCTGTGTTATTCTTTGCTGGTATTAAAGCACAGCTCTCTGCATGGCTCACCCTGCGCACACCACGAGCACACACCACCACAGGCTGCCTGGGGGATGGGTATTTTGGAAGGAGGAGGGGATCCCAGTTTTTGTCCTTCAGTCAAGATAAGGAAAGGAATATTTAACTTTGTGGCTCTGTGGTTTTGTAGCCAGCAGTAGGGTTTGTTTGCAGCAGAGAGGGTTGCAAAACCTGCTAACCAGTGGCCTTGCTGGTAGCACCAGCAGAAACACAGGAAATGTCAGCAGTGCGGAGGAGGGAGACCTGAGGCTTTTCCAGCCTGCATACAGAAACGTGGCGTCTTCGGCCCAGGGATCAATACAGGCTGCTGCTCGCTTTGTTTCACGCGACCTGGAGCCACCCTACTTTTTTCACCTTATTGCAGGACAGCACTGAAGCGCATGTTAATGTGTGGTCTCCTCAAAGGCCTGTGCAGCCCTGTGGAAGGAAAAGGCACAAATCTTCAGTGCAAAGGCTTCTGAAACACTCTTGACAACTGACAGCAGCAAACTCGGGTGATTACTTGGTGCCACATTCAAATGAGGTTTTTTGTTTGGAGAAGGGCAGCTCTGCTGGTATCATGTTCTCCTTCAAGAGATTAGTTCTCCCCAGACCTAATGTTAGCACAGCGAGTCCAGAGATATTACTCATCAATTAAAAATTCAATAAAAATAAGCTGTCATTACCATAATCCTTCATACTGGGAAATGTGGAGTTGAGAGCTTTACCATCCTGGTCTCTGACAAAAACCCCAAAGACTGCCGACTGTGGTGTTAATTGATTGGTGTCGTTTATAAGTAATCTAACAATCCTGAATAATTTATTTTGCCGTCACATATGCTGAAAATATACAGCTGCGCAGATATGTGCACAGCTTTGGAAGAAATGGTGCTAAACAGGGTGTAAGGGAAAGATTAAGATTCAGTGATCTCCTTAGGAGCACTTTCTCATGCGCTCTGCTCCGCAGCGCTTTCATTATGGCAGAATTATATAGATCTGACAACAGGAATGTATAGATCTGGGTGGTCAAGACATACAGGCTCGATATTCTCTTTCGCAGCAGATTACCCGTAATGAATTTTAAAAGCGGGGAAGGTAGATGCCGAGCAGGAAATGTGCAGTGCTGAGGACAGCCTTGCCGAACCGCAGTAAAAATTGACCGTCGTGTTTCCACATCGAGGATGCTGATGATGGGAAAAAGTCTAACGATTTAATCTCTCTCTGGCCAAAATGGAATAACAATTCTTGCCATTCAGTGGCTGTGGAACAGATTTTCCAGGGGTCACCTAGTGGGGAGTGACTCTCATTAATCCACATTGTTTTTACAACTGCATGAATAGCCCCAGCTGATACACTTTGAAATCTAGCGGAACCACCCTAGAGAGCCAGCAGGACTGAAGAAGCTGGCGGCCAAAGCCGAATCGCTTCCCTTACAGATGCACGAATCTAAAGTTCGCCTGAGTTCTTATTTGCTGAGGCAAAGCTGCTGTTAAAGTCAGTGGCTGATGGCCTGGGCCAGTTTCAAGTCCACGTCACCCTGTGCTTGGGGTGAATCCTACCCCGCAGACCAAACCCTGCTCCTTTTCAGTTCTCTGAAGTGCAGCAAGCTTTTCCCTACATTCCATTGGAACGACTAACTGCATTGCTGGGAGCTGCTTTTGAAAGATGTTCATGTGTGTTGTAACTAAAAGGTCTAATCCCACGCAAATTTGTAAAAGAACATGGAAAACAACCCCAAAACCTGTCCAATGAAAGGATGGGCTCCTTACAACATCATTTCTGTGATTTCGTATCAACTTTAAAAAGTAGAGAATTATATTCTTGAGAACTGATTCATGTGGCTATCTTAAAATTGCCTTTCTACAAAATATCTGTATTTCAATAAGTGTTGCAGGGTGGGGTCTTTCTTTCAGAACATTAGTGTTTGAAGTGAAGTGATCATGCGGAAATCCTAGCTTTCAGTCCACAAAGTTTTTAGTTCTTCAATCTGCTTCTGGAACAGAGCCTAAAAATACAACCAAATATAACTAAACGCCTCAGAAACTAGAATGACAGGGAAAAAAAGCATGCAAACCTTTATTTGAAACCTCTTTTTTTTTTCCCTTCCCCCCCAACTTTGACCTTGTTTTAAGGGCCAGACCGTGATCCTTCTAACCCTGAGTGCAATGAGCTCTGCCTTCTCCGTGGGACTTTTCCATCAGCATGGCGTTTCCAGAGGGGAATGCCGACTGCAGGCAGCAGATCCCATCTTGCTCCAGAGAAATCAACAGCAGAGCTCTCCCTGACTTCAGTCAGTGCTGGATAGTATCCAAAGAGAGCAAGGGCAGGAGGGAATATACTTGTTTTCGTTATTCATGTTGGTTGTGTAAACAGCTCTCACTTCTGACAGAGAAATATGTGACTTTATTTCTATCATTTTCAGAAAAAAAGCCTTTACCAAGAAAATAATCATTACTACACACTGATTGTTCGTTGTTTTTTTTTTTTTCCCATTGCTCTGCACGTCAGAGCACACATTGGTACAAATACAACTGATCTGGTTAAGTGTTTTAATACACAGGGGAGTAAATTGTTTGGGATGAAAGAAATTCATTATCCACAGTTTCCCAGGGCTGAAAGTCTGGCTGGTTTAATGGTACTGTAGAGTAAAAAATTTAAAAGTGCATGCTGCGACAAGCTGAACATATCTTTAGATTCTATTCTAGTACAGTGAGCATATTAATTAGATTATTGTTCATTCTTTCAGTAACGCTGAACCCCAACATGGCTAGTAGGATAACTAAAGGTAATCAGGCAAAGAATAGCCAATTTTCCCTGGATTCTTTTCTCATTAATTTAATTTACAAGGGGGAAAACTCCTGGTTCCCTCCTGAGATAGGGACAGCGAGAGCCTAAATGGTACAAACAGCATATCTTGAGAGGTCACACATGAATCCAAGAGATAATGTATTTGCACGGGAAGGCAGGGAGTGTGTTGGACCGCGGACTGCAGCAGCATGTGTGCTCCCACTCCAGGCAATACCGATTAGAGCTTCTCCTCCCCCAGCAAACAGAGGGCTCCTGTACCCAGCAAATACAGCCAGGCCTTACACAGACCTCTGTTATGTGGAGAAGAGATTCTGTGATAAAACCACAGGACCTCCTTAACTAGGCTTTCACATCAGCATTTACCCATAGGAAAATTTATTTTTGTCCATACTATGTTCCAGCTTGTGCATGATAAAGGAGAGAGAGGACATAGTTATTTACTTGTTTGTTTGTATTTCACCCCTTCTTTGGCAGAGTTTCATGATGCATAAAATTCACCTTGCACTGTCTGAAGCAATTCCTCTCCATGTATACCGCAGGAGTAACATCTCAGGAAATTAAATGCTTCCCACCCAGGGTTTGGTATGGGGCTGCTGCCTCATCCCCCTTGGAGCCCTGAGGTCAAGACATTAAAGAGAAATCATTTCCAATT
Organism: Todus mexicanus; assembly: GCA_013389965.1. Taxonomy (NCBI): domain Eukaryota; kingdom Metazoa; phylum Chordata; class Aves; order Coraciiformes; family Todidae; genus Todus; species Todus mexicanus. The sequence continues at coordinate 22,068 of WEIS01088601.1, read as the reverse complement.
CATTGGAAAGCTTTGTGGGGTGGGATGGCCCACAGTGCAGCATAAAGCTCTTTTTATAAAGGTAGGTTTGCAAGTGCTGAGTTAGTTGGCTTCAAAAGAAATGACCTTCTAGGATCTTTTTTTTGTGGGTTGTTTTGTTTTGGTTTTTTTTTATAATAGCCTCAGTCCGTTGTTTGTGGTTTTTTAGAAAATACAGCTATATGGCTATAAAGCTAGAGCATTGCTCTGCATGACATGCGCTAGAGGCCCAATATAAACCCAAGAAGGTTTTTGACTGCCTTGGGAAAATTGTACTGCCACCAAAAAAGGCGCCAGTCATAAGACCTCCCTCCAGTTCTTTGCCAAAATTTGCCACCTCTGCAACAGCGGAGGCTGAGGGCAGCCCAGGGGCCAGAGGAGCCTCCTTGGAGCGACACAAGGTCTGTGGGCACCTCAGCTCTGCAGGCTGGCACACAGGGCACACCATGGATGGGGTAAATCATCAGCAGCACATCCACAGTAGGACCTGCGGTACTCGTACGCTTTGCTGCCCTGCCTGGGCTGACATTCCACCTGGCTGCAGCTGAGCCCAGGCATGTGTAGATCTGGAGGAGCAAAACTAAAACTAAGCACCCTGAAGATACACCCAGGCAGTCCCCAATTACAATTTTCTGTTTAGATAGACCCTGTGTTTTTGATAAGTATCTCAGTCATGCTGCTGGGGGGTCAGCATCTCCCCAAATCAAGCCCTTCTGAGCATCACAGCAGCTCATGCAGATTCGTTATCCCTGCAGCTCAGGAAAGGCCATGAAAGGCCCTGAGGTTGCGGCGTATTCATGGTGTTACCTTGTGCTGCTTCAGAGCCACTGCTGGTTTCGCTACCTGGCCGTGCACTGGGCTGCACGTTCATGTGAGGAGGTCAGACCTTGTGAGTGAGACTAAGGCAGTGGACAGAGAACATGTATCTCATCAGTATTGGGGCCTCACACCTTGTTTGCTCCCTGTGTAGCAGGGACTGTTTCATACTTGCGTAGAAAATGGCAATAAAACCAATGGAGTGAAAAACCCGTAACTTGGATGTAGCACGTCTCAGGTTTGGGGTGCCTAAGTGGAGACTCTGAACTGTGCCTGGTATTGACGGCCAGGAGATGATGCCATTCCCACAAGCATCCGTGGAAAGATGGTGCCTCATGAACCCTATCTAGAAAAACACATTTCAAACTGAATGCCAAAAAGTAGGAGAACCCAAAGCCAACAGTGACAGTAAAACTGAAAGAGACGGTGTTGATGAGGGTTGCACTGGTGCTAAAGCCAGTGCTTTGCACTGATGGTTACAGAGATGCAAATTTTTGTCATCATCTATCTCATTAATGCTGGTTTTGGGGTCCTTGGTTATATTTAATTGGAAAGCCTGAAAATCAACAGGTGCAGGAGTACTTCTTGTATATGCCTCAGACAGATCTCCTTTCTAAGGCCCATCCTGAGAAATTAGGTTTGCCCTAGCAGGGGCAGAGTAGGAAGAGTGTCCTTGCTCTGCTGCTCCAGGATGGTTGTTAAAGTGTGCTTTTCCATCTACCTCTCGTCTGTGTACTGAAAAGTGCAGCAACCTCTATAATTTTAGTGCCCTGCCCTGATACCACTGGCAGGTTTATCTTCACTCCCTCCCCCAAAGCCTTAGGCATTTGCCAGTGACAAAGGGTCACAGTCCTGTCCTCTTCCCTCTGGTCCATCCAGCTGGAGAGAAGGGTGACAGATTTGTATTTTGATGAAAAAAAAAAAAGAAAGAGTTGAAAATGCAGTGCCTGGTAGCTCTCTGAGTGCCAGCATGGCCCCAAGATTATACCATTTTACACCGCAGACACACGTGGCCCTGCTTCAGCCAGGAGCTGTAGTACTGGCCCTTATCAAGTATTGACTGTTTAGGAGAACAATAGTACAAGGAATTTTGTTTGGTCAAGTAATGATAGACTTTATTATAGAGCAACTGTGCCATATCAAACATGTTTAATAATTAAGCAATGAGATAGGACAAGAGGCAAATTCCAGCACAACTTTTGCATACCTTGGATTGTACGATAAGGCCAAAGGCCAAGGAATTTTCATCAGAGGATCAAACTATTTTGCATCTGAATCACCTACTCTGTCTAGTTCTCCGCATTCTGTAGCATAATGGTGATATTCTGTCATAAGTATTGTAAGCATAAAATTTCTCATGGTCTGAGACCTTGCAATCTATTCTCCCAAAGATATACGTGTATCACCAGCATGCAGAATGGTGGACTACACCCCTTTGTCCATGATTAAGTCTAGAATTGATTTTTCAGACTGCAGTTAACAGGTCTGAAAAACAGGCTTGCTGATGGAATTGCTGACAGATTAACTACGTCGATGCAAGGGACATCACCTCAGTGCCGTGGTTGCCATCTCTCAAATATTCCTTCTTACGCCATAAAAAAGAAGAGAAGAACTTGAGATTTCAAGCCAATGCTCGTTCTTATCTGCCTCAAGTTTGATATGAATTGTGTTTGCTTCATGCTTGTCTCTCTGCTTTAGAACTTGAGTACATTATTATGAAATGCAATAATTTCCACAAAATGTCATCTTAATGCAGCATCAACTCTGAAACTTGAATCCTGTAAAAATCAGGTAAAGCCAGAATGAAGATTCTCACAATACATGTGAGAATTTGGGGCCCTTTGGGGTATGTTTTGCAAGGACTTTCTTTACGCAGGGAACATAATACCAAGCAGCGTGACGTGCTGTACAGCAAATATTTATTTTTGAGATAAGCACAGAGGCTTGAAAGGTCTAATGAACTAATTGAAATAAATAAGGCTCTGCTGGAATTCAGGGCCAGATGCGTGTGGCAGTGATGGAGAAGCTGCCCAGCTGCTCTGCCACTCCTTCCCTTAAGACCAAACTACTGGTAGGCATGATACTATAGCTTTAGTCTGCTGACCCCTCCCCACCTCTGCTCTGGGTAATCCATACCTGTGGGGATAATATAAGCCATTCCTGGCATTAATAGGCATACTAGTATTAAAGGGAGTGTGTACTTGATTGGGCCAATTGAAAGTAGATTCTTGCTGTTTGTAATGGCCAGAACATGCTGTTCAGAGGAAAAAGAGCAAACCTAAAATTTAAATGTTCAATATTCTGTAATATAGTCGTGTATGCCTGTAATGCTCATTGGAGATACCTAAAACAGGATTCCTGCCCTCAGATGCTTCCTCTTCAGCAGCAACCTGAACTTCAGGTTTGTACTCCCATGGGAGTAACAGGCAGCCTCGTCCTGAGGCAGAGAGCCATCCTGCATGGATTAACCATAGCCATGCGGTAGAGTAGCTGGAGACAGACCAAGCAGGTATGTGCTGAATGGTCACCAAGGGTTGCCTCAGAGCTGCTATTAAACATACCAGAGATGAAGATCTGATTACAATACAGAGAGGCAAGAGTGAGGAAAGAAGGCATCAATTAAGACGTGATCATCTGGCTGCGTGATGAGGTATTTGCACATCTTCCTGTTTGCTCAGCCAGCTCTCTGTGTGTAACATCTGGAGTTAGGAGGGGGAGTGCAGCTGGGACACAGTCCTTTCCTGATTCCTGCAGATAATCAGCTTTTGCCCTGAGGCACTACACTTTGCTAACCATCTTCTTCAAATCCAATTTTAAATGGACTGCAAGATCATACCGTAACACTGACTGGCCAGGACAGCATGTAAGTGTGTAAACTCAAGGTATGACCTGTACATTACAATGCGTTTCAGGCACTGGGGAAGTGCAGAAGGAAATCTGTTATATTAAAAAAGGCAACAGCCTTCTTCCTATGTGGCTATTCTTTTATTAGGTTAGCTATCTAGATTTTTACCATTTTCCTGAATAAGTAAGGGCTGTTTGACAGAAGCTTCAGGGAAATGGCTGCATTTTAATACAGTCTAATTGACTTTTACGGTTATCTCTGAGGAGTCCTGGTCATAAAAGCTAATTAAATTATACTGATCTACATATTCAAGAACCATTCTATTTCTTACTCTCAGAAAAAAAGAGAAAAAAGCCAAAAAAAATCCCCTGGAGTCTCATGCTCATGATCAGGACATGCTACGATCTCCTGACACCCCTCTTTGTGCAGATTGATTTGCTCAGCATTGCAGGATATATTTAACCTTCTCCAACAAGGGACTGTCCTTACCAGTTTTAAGAATGTCAGTTGTTATTTCGGATGTCTCCTTCTGCGAATGTGTAGAAAGATCTATACACTCAGTGTAGAATTCTACATACATTTAAAAATTCTCTAGAGAAAAGGTGGTTGGTTTTTTTGGTTGTTTGGGGTTTTTTTAAAAACAATTGATAAATAAATAAATAAATAAACCGAGTCAAAAGTAAATCATCTGAATCTGTATGATGGGAGGTTTATAAAGCAGACTTTCTGCACTTCCTTCATTCTCTCTCTTTGTTTTTTGGGTTTTTTCAAGAGGACATTTTTTGTTTCTGCTTCTTAGTTCCATGCACCTTGTGAGAGATCCTGGCTTTGCTGTAATAACAGTTTAACAGCATGCCAAACCTGATACTGTAAAAGACAACATTGCTATTTTTTAATCTGAACTCCCAGTATTTTCCTGTATTTATTATCCACACAACGCCAGATTTCCAAGATATTGAAGTGCCAAAAAAATCAGACATGTGCCAAGTAAGATTTTATGAAGCAGACATTCTTTCTGAAAGTCTTAGTAAAAGTCTAACTCTATCTTTCAGGACTTAAATACCTTTCAAAACCTGGCCTGAGGCAGTAAGCAAAATTCCCACTTAGAGTTATGGCCATTCACCCTGACAAAAATTGCAGAAAACAGTTCCTCTAGAGTTGGTATCAACCGATTTTTTAAAAGGCCTCCTGCCACAAGGCACAGTACAGATCTCTGTCCAAATGCCTTAATCCAGCTAACACACTGCACACTAAATAATAATTGAGAATTGCCCAGCAGCAGCTCAAAATCCAGCAAGCTCCCTCATGCTTGTACCCACCACGTTAGGGGATATGAAGTGCTCTACACACCAGCAGTGAAGTGGTAACAACCCCCTTTCGCTCTGCTATTATGGACTGACTGAGTAGCTCTGACCATCTCTTTCGCCCTCTACCTGCCTGTCCCTCCTCCTTTCAACTTCTTTGGCTCCAACTATCCTGCAGACCGCTGTTAACATCTGGTTTGTATCTGGGTGTTCCCCGGCAATACAACGGACAAGCATTGTCATTTCCACGGCTTCTCCTTACTTATGACCCGCTATTTTTTCCCCGCTATAAGGAGCTTTTAAAAACACGTGTCATTTTTAAGAAGTTTATTTACTAAACATAAAGTAGCAGGGAAATATGTTAAAGAGCCAAAGTAATTGGCACCTATAATTATCAGCACCAGCAAATTCCTCTGAGAAGACCCCCAGTACTGTGGGAGTTCGTAGGGAACATGAAAATTTAAAGGTCACTTCCAAGTGGAAAAAAAGAAAAAGAGGAGCTGATTTGTCAAAAAAATCCCCAAACCAACACATTTTTGTGCAGAGTAATACAAAAATTACTAAAGTTTGGCAAAACTTCCATAAGAAAACATGCGAAGAAAAGGAGGTAGGACTGCTGGCTCATTTAACCAGATTGTGAAAGAGAGTGGCAAGGGACCAGCCTCAAGATTGGCCACTGCCTGTATTTCATACTCTGTAACTCCATTCTGAGCAACAGGAGCCACTTCATTATATCAGCAGCTGTTAACCAGCTATTAGCCACGTCAGGGAGAAGATCTGGCGGTCTCCATTTCTTCAGTGAGGACAGACCGATAATAAAGCTTCATTGTGCTGCTGCCTAGTAGTCCTGTGTTGTGTGATGGATAGGTTTTGATGCCAAGCTAGTAGCTAAGGATCAGATTGCAAAAGAGAAAAACTCTTTGGAGTGAGAGCCTGTACAAAGCAAGGGCATTGTGAGACAAAGAATGAGGGCTCCCATCAAAACAGGCACTTCTCACGTTCTTGTCAGCATGGACGTACAGCACCTTGGTGAAACCAGAGCCACATGAAAGCATTGCCTCCTCAACTCTGAATTACACAAAATTCAAGTTTCTGTGCATTGTTGGAGAAATTGTCAGCAAAACTAGACATCTGCAGGTGCAGGAGGTCCCTGTTTACAGAGATCCCAGCAATACTTTCCCAAGAGCAGCTGCAATCAAGCAAGGGGTTGCAGTTCCATGCTTCTGCCCAGGACTTCACCGGAGTACTGCCTGGGCCAGAACCTCACTGGGGGCCAAGGGATGCAGGGGATCACCGGCGGTCAGGCAGAGCAGGACTTCAGCCCAGGCAGGGAGCAGGGCAGCTGGGGACAGCTGGGGACAGCTGAGTTCAACCAAGAGCCCAGATCAGCAGGCATCACTGTAATGGTGAGGTGGGTCCAAGGTCAAGCCAGAAAGTCGGTCCACAGGACAGGATCAAGGGGGTTCATGGTTTGGCACAGCTATGGCAACAATGTAGACCACCACCCCAACATCACAACTCAGATGGCAGTCTAAAAGCCTGGGATGAAATGGGGCCAGTGGGCAGAGGTTTGGTCCCTGTTGAGGCAGGGCAGGGCGAATAAAGCTCTTAGTGCGCCATGACCCTGAGATGCTCAGTAGGAAAACTTTTCTTACTCATCTGTTTTTAAGAAGATCAAGGCTTTTCCTCTGATCTTCATGCCTTTCTTGTCTTTCCACAATTTCTGCAATCTTGCTTGCTGTGTGCCCTGTAGGCATACAGAGGCAAAACTGAGGTTATCTCTTGCGTTGGCATCCCCTTGGGCATTCCTACTTCAGTTCCACTATGACTTTGGTAGGGGTGGTTTCCTCCCATTCCAGATGAGCTGGTGGCTTTTTTATGTTTATCCAGAAGGGAAAGCAGCTGATATGCTCACAAAGTTTAGCCTAATCCAGAAAAATACTATCAGGGACCAAGTAGTCTCGGGTACTGCCTTAGTTCTATTTGCTTAACACCAAGCCCCTCAGGCACTAACAAATAGTAACATCTCAAGGGTCAGATTTTAGTGGGGAGTTCATGCACATAAAAAGAAAGGATATTAGCTCTGCAAGGGGTGTGGTAATCTGGAAAGTCTTGTTTTTACCTGGGAAATCTGACCCCCCAGTTTGGTCCTTGGCAGGGCTGGGCTGCAGGTGCTGCTGACAGCACAGCAGTGCACACAGTACCTCTCATGCGATTCCCTGTGATCTGATCAGATCACGCAAGTCAGTAAATATGGCTGATACATTTTAATTGAGTAGTTTCACGGACCAGTGACGTCCTTGTTCATAGACGGATTGCTAGAGTAGAGATTTGCAACTTTTCTTATTAAAGATGTGTGAAGCTCTTGGCCATCACTGCCATAACTCAGAAGAAAACTGCCCCAGCTGGACCTTTCTCTTTTTAGCAAAGCCACTCATCTGTGCATGTTTTATCTAAGTACAGTTACACTGCATTAGCTTGCAGGATCTGATAAGCGAGGTGGACAATAAGATTAGAGCCTGTGGTGGTGAAAGAAACACAGTCCATCCACAAAAACCTGCACAGGCCTTAGTGAGGACTCAGAGTCCATTCCCCAGTGATCATATCCTGCTTCTACTTCCCACCCACCCTTGCCCATAGTTCTGTTCCACTGTTTTCTCCTTCTCTCAAGTCACCACAGTTTCTGTAACTACTGACTTTTATGACTCAAATCATTTTCTGAATCCAAAGCTGAGTTGTAGAAGAACTGGTGAGGCAACCAGAGCCAATGTTTTGTTTCTTCCAGAGACGACATCTAATGCACGCCTGAGAAGAAGGGAATATGTACCCTTTTAGCACAAGGGCTGTAATGTAACTATGAAGTTTCTTGGTCTTTTAGGAAAGCTGTATATCTTCTGTCAATGCAAGTCATACAAATCCTGAAGTTAATGTCTGACTGCACGATGCTTGAGTGACCAGGGAGTACCATTATTTTTAAAAAAAAATAATAAATTGTATTTGGAAGCCTCCCTTCCTGTTGTAATTGAGATATATTGGTCAGCTAAATAAGCATCTAGACCTTAGCTGCTGCTTCTCAGATGATGGCCTTCCCACAGGGATGCATGGCCTGGGTTTACCATTAAATTCATTAATCCTGAAGCTGGGTATGAAGGTGATGAGCAGGATTCTGTGCAAGACATGCCTCCTGCATCACCCAAGGTGTTACAAGTACGTCAAGGTGTTACAAGTTCATCTCCTCTCTCTGGACCTCAGTAGCCCTTGTTTAAGACTTTGGCCCTGGTCATAAGGATCTTTCTAGGGGTGGACCTAAATACAGCAAAACCCGAATTTAATACATTAGCAACTGCCTTAGCTAATCTGTACCGTGCTGGAGAGCCCAAAGGGGTTCATGCCAGGAATGGCAGTCTTTGTACAAGGCCTCATTTAAACAGCACGTGAGAAGTCAGTCCCGCCCCTGCCAAAACCTTACAGTTTATAGTTAGGAAAAGATGCAGCAGATAGGCAGAAAAGCAGAGAGAAGAGCAAACCTAAGGAAGTGATGAAACAAGTATTTGTCAATCTAGTAGGTCCCACGCAAACTTATGGAGGCAATGTGGCAGAAGGAGAGTTTTAAAGGAGGACTGAGGAAAGATTATGAGGCAACTTTGCAGATGTTTACAGAGAGCTTCTCCTGAGTATTGCAGACAGTATGAGACAGAGCATGGAGGCATGTGTTTGAAAAGCTAGCAGGAAACAATGAGTGTTGATACAGTGGGCTGGTCAAAGACAGGAGCTGGTTTCTCAGCCCTCAAGGAGATGATAGGTAGGATGAGGATGAGGCATGCTTTTCCCCCCATCCCCAGTCAGGCACAGAGGGAAAGTGCCCTCAGAGGCACTCCCTTGGAGCATTACAAATACTGTCAGCAGACAGAACCCCCCCTTTCTTTTCGACCTTCCATTAATAAAATATAACTATGAAGTTGAAATGGAAATGGATGGACAGAGAACTGCTGAGGAAAAGGACCTTAATAAAAGCAGTATAAACATGCACCCAGTGTTTTTCAAACGGCTTTTCTCTGTTGCAATTCAATAAGAAGATACTGGTGGTACCTTCTGATGTTAATAAAGAGTTATCTACAATTTTAGAGTAAAGTCTTACTTCCCCACTTATCCTTCGGTATGTTTGTACTTATTTTTATAGATGCTCCTTGACGCACTGTTTGTATTTGCTAACATTCAGCAACCACTTCTTGCTTTAGATGCACTTTTTTGTATCACTGTAACCACTTTTCTCACAGTCTCTTGGTGTTTGTTCTCTGCTTTGTTTGGACTGAAAAAGGACTTGCACTTGCAATCCCACCAATTGCTACTTGGATATTTACCAGTGCGTACTTGTAAATTCCTGAAAGTTTTAGTGAGTTTTGCATAATTGTTCTGATTATTATCTCTATTGTCCTTTATAAAGGAAAACTTGTGCCAGAGTCATCACTATTCTGCATTCTTCCAGGTCCAGAAACAACCCTGAAGTCAGATCAAACAGATGCCTGGATTTGTCCCTGCTATCCTAGATATGGGTGTCTTTGCCAGATGTCCAGGTTAAAGCATAGCCCAGACCATCAGAAGTGCAAATAGGAGGGAATTAGGTTTACCAGAAACAGGCAACCCTACCTTGTTACACTAGAAACACTGTGTTCTGTATGTATTTCCACCCCTCTCACAGAAACAGAAATAATCTTCTACTTGACATTGTCAAGGTCTGTGCTCGCTCTGAGGAGGTGCTGTGTGGGGGTGAGACTCAGACGTAATCCTGAAAAAAAGTTGTTTTGAAGTTCAGGCACAGATGGATCTAAAAAAAATTAACAGCTGCCCTGACTACAGCATTGTTACCTTCCACACAAAGATTGCCACACAAAGGTGCTTTTTTCTCTTCCGTTTGTTGCAGTCACATTAAAAGGCTATTGAAATGTGCAAGCAAAAAAAATCCCAAATTGCCATTAAAACTTGTTCCTTCATGACTCTTTTGGGCTAACTGATTTCTACCATCTGTGCAGTGCACAGATATTTTTAGCAATTGTAAACTGTAGTGATGGGCCAGAAACATGCAGCTTTGTACGTTTCAGTCAGAAGCTGAAATTGTGCCATTTGGGTCAACCACATGCAATGTGAGTATTTGTATTAAGTCACCGACATCAACAGTGTATTTGTCCCCTACTAAAAATCATATTATGTAGAATAAAGTGCCATAATTCTTTATTTTTTTTTTCCTTTTTTTGTCTTGTTTATTTCCTGCTCTGTCATTATAGTGATGTGACGGCCAGAAGGCAAGGGCAGTGTGGTAGGTCAAGAGGTTGGTCGCTACAAGCTCTATCCCATTAGTTCACCATAAGTGGGTTGTATGAACTCACTGGGAAATGCACATCCAAAGGCTCAGAAAGGAGCCCGCTCTCACAATCCTGTGTCTAGCTACTTATATTTAGCTAACTTTGCTTCATTTACAGTGTACAGGACTTTCCAAAGGTATTACAGCTTAAACCAAATGACCACAACACAACCAAGAGCTACCCTTGCTTCCAGTGCTTTCCATCTCTTTTCTGCTTCCCTTCCTAGCATTACCCTATGGCAGTTGTAGCACAAGTGTTCAGGTTTTACTACTGTCTTCAGTAATATTTTAACCAAAAGAACATCTTACTGCTGCATATTTTGTGCAACCCCCTGAGATGCAGCACAGGATTTTACATGCAAGTTTTGGAATACAGTGCTATACAATATTGACAACCATCTGAACTATTTGTTGTGGAGGATGAGAAAGAAAATGGTCCAGCTGGTATCAGCAGAGGACTGGAAGTCAGGAAGGCTGTGCTATATCCTGGCTCTGTCTTTTAAAGGGATGTTTAATTGTATAACTCTTTTAACATGCATGCAGATGGTCATGTCCATCTTTTAAATAATAATGCTCCTCTGCTGAGAAGCTTATATCATTTCTAAGAAAGTCATTTAGATCCTTGGATGACAAGAGCTCTGAGCATGCATTGCATTATTACTGGCCTATGTGGTCTGAGGCTATCTTCACTGAAATATTAAGCAATGATCTGATTGATTCTTCTTATGACTTCTTGAACTGGGCCATTACCCAGAATTAGATGTCTTCTTTGCTGATTTGACAAGAAGCCTTGGATAGTGTCCTAGGTATCTCTTTACTTCCAAACACCTTCAAAAGACACTTTTTTTTGCCTAGACATTTACCAATCAAGTCAACATTCTGCTGCTTGCGGGTCAAAGAACAACTCTTTGTGCTAGGCCCTTCTCAGGGCTTGTTCAAGACTTTTCTTTGGGTTTTTTTTCTCTCCATCTCTGGCCCTTTGTTGCCAGGCTGGGAGAGGGTTATCAATACTTTCAACTGTCAAACCTATTTCGCTTCCAAAAGTGTTATGCAGTTGGCTGACACCAGCTGCATATGGGCCTTTCTTGGATGTGGTGATCTCCTGACTTTATTTTTTCATTTGTAGAAGCTCCTATTTTTCAAGTTCTCTGTTATGCTGCCCAGCTTCAGTGGGGTGTGGTCTTATACAAAACCTTTGTTTTACAGAGTGAAAGGCCCCTTTTTTCCCCCTGCAGTATTCCCACTGACTTCGGCAATAATCTCTCTGCAAATTGATATCAAAGTATGTCCTGCATTTGTGAGTGCCTTGACTTAGCTACTCACAGAGCCACCATTTTTCAAGTAAACATTTGCATTTGTGTTTCATTTGTGACTGATTCTATGGGAAACTATTAAATGGCTTCGTTTCCCAACTAAATCAGAATGATTCATATTTGGAGCTATTTAAGAGTTCATTGTGCAATTTTTACTTGCTTTGTTATACTTTTATTGTTGAATTTGTTATGCTGAAGAATCATGTGTGTCAGAAGTAGTCAGCAGGCAACTTAATTGATCAGGAGTATACATTTCTGAATGTCACATGGATCATCCAGAAGAGAGCACAGGCAGCATCAGAAGAAAGCCAGTAGCATCAGAAAACATTCCTCTCCACAACTGGGAACTTTAAGAACAGATAAAGGGTTTTCATACTTAAAAATAACCTCCTAGATAATCGTTCTGCCCATATGTTGAAGGGCTGCTGCTTTGTCATTTCCTTATGTTTGTTTGGTTTACATGTTATTATATGCAGTGTGTAGATAGGTCATGGATTGTTTTCCTGACTACAAAACTCCAAAGTTTCACTTAGAATTTAAAAGGGAATATTAAAGTTACTTTAAATGGGAAAGAGATTCTACTGATATTGAAGAGTACAGGCTTTCATGCTTCTGGCTCCAAATGAATGCAAAAAATCATTAGATAAGCCATTCCTAATGTTGTGAGTTTCTTGACTGTCACAGGGATCCCATGAAAGCAGAAAAGTAAACTCCATACTCCATTTCTATAAAGTTAGCTATAAGAAAATCCCAGTCAGTGAACACACGATATAGACACCTCACCCACCGTCCTCATGCCAAAACCCCTTTGAAACAGTGGGAAACTCCTGTGCAAAGAAATCTAGGAGGTGTGAGCCTAACCCTTGTGCCTTCAGCACATCAACTCTGTCTTCCCAGCTGCAGATGCTTTTGCCTCCCTGAAACATTTGTGTTGAACTATTAATATTTGTTGATAAATATCCTATCTGAAACAGCAACGTTTTGTGTTTGCATTTATTTTATAAAATTCTTTATTTTTGGTACAAGAAATGTAGTTTTAAATGGATATTCCATTGACCGTCTAAGCAACCAGGGCTTTAATTCTGCTTTCAGTGAAGTTTCAGTTTCCAACAGACACAAGAACAGATCTGCATTCATGACTGCTTCTTATAATCAAACCAAAAAGAAAGGAGCTGCCATTAATATAATGCAGTTTTCCAAATCAATATTGTGGCTTCTTCCTCCCTGATCTGCTGAAATACAATTTCAGAGACGCAGAGCACATCACTGCTTGCGGGGAGGAAGGCACAGAGTACCCAGTGTTCCCTCACTGTCTGAAAAAGTAAAATCTAAGTTGATGGACCTTAAAGAAGAGAAGCGAAGGGGAGTTGGTAGAGCTAAGCAGTTTTATAAAGCTTAAGCCACTGTTGTGCCTGTGCTGGTTCCCCGCAGGGAGAAGGTATTATCAACCTCCTCCTTGCTTCCTCATTAGTTATTTTTGGCTCCAGACAAGTCCTTCATTCCTCTTTACCAAGAAAGCTAGACTTCCGCCACCATCATAAGAACAACAACGGCAGCAAAACAATGTGCTTGTCTGGGTGTGCTCCAAAGAATGAAGCTCAAGGATAACAGGATAAAGAGAGTTTCTAATTTAGCAACTAAGTTTATGTCCTAAAATGTTATACTGGCAAAGATATAGCATGCTCTCTAAATACATTTTCTAAGCTTTCCCGAAGTCAGCTCGTGCTACACATATTTCATCTTGTCATTAGAGTGTCTCACAAAGTTCGAGAAACAATATGAGTGTTTCTAAAACAGTGAGGCCTGACATTGCAAAATACTGAGTGTTAGAGAAACCTGACGGACACCATATTCCATCAGAGGACCAAGTTCTACCAAACACTGCAAAACTGCATCGACTTCACCTACTTCTTGCTTCTTTTTCAAAAAGAGAGAGAAAACTGTGAAAAAACCCCAAAATTCAGTGAAATATTTCACTCAAAATTAGGTTTTCAGAAAACATTTTGGATGGTCAAAGCATTTTTTTTTCCTAAGAATGAAATCTGCAGACTCTGTGTGGAATTCATAACATGAATCTCTGACATTCTCAATATCCTCTAAGTCCAGAAATCTTACCTGTAGGTGAGGTTCTTCTGAACATTCATGTCTAAGTTGCAGATGTTTTCTTCTGATTTAGACATTTCAGATTTCTACATAGCCAATCTCAGTGGGACAAACAGACCCTCCTAAAAAAACCAGTTAATCTTATACTAAACTAGACATCTAAAATAAACCTAATATATCAAGCCCTTTTAAAGTGTCTTTTTATCTGTTGATGGCAAAGATATCCGAAGGTGCCTGGTTCAGATGTAGATGTTTGAATTGTAGATGACTCAAGCTAGGTGAGATGAATTCTGCCCCATATGTCTTCTTAATTTTACAGGTTTTCTTGGAAGCAGACTCTGAAGTAGGCAGTGAAAATTCTGAGACATTTTTGTTCCACAAACCAGAAAGTTTGGTGTTCCCCAGGCAGGACTACTCACCATATGTCTTTATATTTGTTCTGTATCACAAAATTGACTTCTCGGTACTTGGTTAAATACAACGTTTTTAAGAAGCTAACAGATGGCAGTACCATGCCACTTTACAGAACTGGGATGCTATGGAGAGCAATGGGGAATTCTGTTTAAAAATTCGCGTTAAGAGCTATCCTAAAAAAATCTCTGCTAAATGGGGAAAAGGAGAAGGGTTGGTTGGGGTTTTTTTACCCAAGGTACTTTTTCTTAAAATATTGATAAATTATTTAACATACTATGAGTTGGTTGTATCAGGAAATGCTTGTGGCAGTTGTTGAGTGTTGCACTGAGGATTTGATTCTGTGTATCCATAAGCATGGAAATTCTTTACACATAGACAGATGTTTAAGATGTAAATACATTAGTGCTGAACCTCTCAGGTCTAAAAAAATCTTGTTTGCTCTCTGTTTTCTCCATCTTTCAAGTAACATTCATTTCATTATTATTTTTATGTTCCAGGGTAAGGAGTAAACAATGTAATGGCAACCAGCTGTCTCACTGACACCAGTCTCCCTGCCCCCTGAGGCTTCGGTACAGTTAGTAGGTGTCCCATGCTGTGCAAGCCATCAGAAGCGAGATCAGAGGCAGGAGAGAGAATTGAGAGGAAAAATGCCTCTCTGGTTCAGATTTGGCACACTTTGGGTCAAATTCTTGCCCTCAGGGTATAGAAGGTGGTTCTGCAGACCTGTGATGCTGCCTAAGGGCAATCCATGTGTAGGGCAATGGCAATGATGGGGCCCACATCTACACAGCTCCAGATGAATGAGGCTGCTTTACAGAAGTTTTCTGGGTGTTGCCATTTCCTTCTGGACTAGGTCACACAGGTTACATTGAACTGCGTTCAGGTGTAATGTTGCAGGAAATTTAAAAAAAAACCCCTGCTTGCTCCCATGGTGTAATACTCCCGACATCCTAATACTTCAGATAATGAGTGTCATCTTCAGAGCCTTCCACCCACTGCCTTAACCTCCCTACATCTGAGCTGAGGAAGTCTCAGCTTCAGAATTCCCCATCTACACCTATCACGCCAGACCTTGGGTTCAGAGTTATCTCATCGTGTTTCACACAAGCTCCCAAAGCTCTGCTGGCACGCCAGCACTGACGCTGAATCACTGAAGTGTCTTAGTCAGCCTGCTTAAAATGGCACAGCTCTGAATTGTCTGGTTGCCTCCTCCAAACTGCACCTGACCCTCTGCCAGTCCCACTTGCTCGCTTCTAGCTACTGGCCTCTCGTCTGTATTTGCACCCCCACGCTCCTTGAGACATCTATGCTCCGAAGGCCATGCGACTGTCTGCGGCCCCGTCCTCTGGTGGGGTACCAGGACCTTCCTCCATTTACACCATCAGACCATAAACCCTCCAGGGCAAGGGCTTATTATGTGTTAGGCGCTGACCTCTTCCTGTACCGCATCATGTACATTTACCGCACTATCAATTATTTAAAATAGCTCTGCCTTCAGTTCAGCCACATGCTGAGTTAAGCTCCATCGCCTTTGGGTAGTTTGCAGCAATTTTATTTTTCTTCCTCAATGTTTCACAAATCACTTGCTGCTCTGTAGCACTTGTTACTATTTGCTAAGGGAGATGATATGGTGTATTATTACTCAAGAGAAGTGATTTTGTGGAGATGGTGTTAGTTTTCTCCCAAAAATTCAGCTGTGCCTGCATAGGAATGGAAGCCCAGACCCTACCCCTAGAGGGGCCTTGACTTCATTAGCACTTTCATTTAGCTCAGACAAGTAATTATTAATACCAACATCAAATTCTAGCACATCTAGCTGGATGTGCCATGAGGTGACAAGATGTAATAAACATAAAACAGTATAGACTTAGAAGAAGCAGAAATGTTCATTTCAGTTAACAAGGGACAGACAAGACAGCAGCAGCAACTACATAAGTAGTTTCATATTTTTGAACTTCATCTCGTTCCCATACACTAAGTTAATGTTTTTATGCTTTTTCCCTTGAAGTGTTGGGGACAATTTTAATTATTTACTCAGGTTAATGAAGAAATTAAGCCCTGCCTCCTGAAATATAAATACCAGGATGTTAGATGACACAAATGCTATTTTTATGTAGCTCAGGAACAGCTGGAGACAAATGCGATGCCTCTCCTCCCCAGGGTATGCCAGGGGGCAGGGCACCCTGACAAGGACTGCGGGCAACCTCCCACATATCTATCCCGTGTGTGCTCAGGGCCAAACCAGGAACAACAGGGTCAGGATGCCCAAGGACATGGTGAAAGCCAGACAGGATACGAGAGACCTTTCTTGCACTGTGCACTCTGTATGTGTGTGTACATGTGTATGAGAGTGTGTATGTTTGTGTGTGTGTGTGTGTGTGTGTGTGTGTGTGTATAGATGTGGTAATGTCCAGGAAGAGGAACCTGGGAGCAAGACTTCTACCAGGGGACCATACCATCCGATGAATCCTGTTATAGCCATGAAGAGTCCAAATATATTATTGTTCCTATTTTTCTCTCTTCACTCAAGCCTCTGCCTCTAAACAATAATTATTTTTTTTTAGCCACTATGCCAACAGCATTAGACCCTAAAACTATTGAGCCTCATTACGGAAGATATAACCCCCACTCCTTATTTTCAGGTAAGACCCCAAATCAATATGTAGCGCCACCTGCTTAGGCTTCTCAGACAGCACACTTGGTTAATATAACACATGGTGATTCATCTTTTAATGGGAAAGCTCAAGGGAAAAGAAACTGTCATCTGAACCAGTTTCTATGGCCTTACTATGTTCAGCCTCCAGCAACCTCATAGCCATGACAGGGCTGGACAGTTGGGTAGCTGGCCTTGGAGAAAGCCTGAGGTCTGCAAAGACCTTCCTTACAGGAATATTTGGGCTGAGCATGGTCAGCTACAGCTTAGATGTTAAAACCTCTGTTTTTGGTAAATTCAGGAATTGCAGAGAAGAGTTTCTTTCCCTCTTTGAGCTTTTCTCTAGTATGTAGCAACACTGAGGTGGCTTAGGGCATGGCTTTCTGGGGTGTTGATGACTAACATCATCTGTGACACTGCCTGGCTACATCCTCAAAATGGAGCACAGAGGAAAGAAGAGCCTGAGAATTGAAAGGGCTGAGCCAGCTACTTGAATGCTGCTCATCAGGTCTTTTTCTCTGTTTCTTTTGGCCTTTGGCCAGCAGAACCCCTTTGCCACATGTGAAGGGCTGTCACCATTAGGAATGTTTTCAAATGTCCTTTCAAATCCTTCTTGCTGTGATCAAAGCCCATTTCTTCTTGTCTGACTGACATACATTACATTTACATTCTTCCGTATCTCCAGTATCTCCAAATTATTTAAAATGTTCATCCTCTTCTCCAGTGTGCTGACAGTCTATCTTCAAATGGTGGTGTCTTCGAATTTGCTAAGCTGTTTCATCGTCTGTATTGCTAAAAAAACACATTAAATAGTACCAGACCTGGAGAGGCCTCTATCCAACCCTGCTGCATACCTTTGTGCTGTCTCTTGGTGAACTATTGATTACCACTTTCCAGACATAGTTAGACAATCAACTTGGCTAACCATGCCATGGAGCACATTCAGTGTCCCAAATTGGAGTCATCACAACAACAGGAGAATAGTCATTGCCAGTGCCACTCTGAGGAGCAGTTATCAGATCGAACCTACGGCAACTGGGGGAGGGAACTTAGACAAGTTCTCAGTCCTACATTTTATCTAGGGATGAACCTGGACGTCCTGGGGAAGAAATTAAGAATGGAGTAAGCTTTTACACTTTCACCCCAGGAATCTGACTCAGACACCCTACAGTGAAATGCCCAAAAGAAGCACTTAAGCAAGAACAGGCCAGAGATTGCAAATGCTGAATGCAGAGGAAATAATTCTGAAATTTTTGCTTGTCCATGAAGCATACTAAAAAGTCACAGAAGCACAGCAGAAATTAGGCCTCTAAAAGCAACATTATAAAACTGTAGCCTTCACTCGACCTGTGGCTCAGAGTTTAGGCAGCCTGGGGCTAGAAGTGCAAGGCGTTCTTGTCCAGGTTTTAACTAATCATCATAGTGCATTTGCCTTTTTTCCTATGGCTGACCAAAAAGATCCAGTTAAAAGTGTCCACATCTTTTAAAAATTGTTTTTAATTCTCTATTCAGTGAAGCCAAGAATTCACTCGTAGTTCCTTAGCTCAAAAAAGGGAAGCAATAGAGGAAGAGAAAAGAAGTATAAGCTTATGATTCATGTATTCCACAAATCTCTTTTCTTGCCTATTATGCTTAGACTGGCTTCTTACTGGTCTCTTAAAAGACATTTGTTTCAATGAAGAATTTGAGTGAAAGGAGCAGTGCCCTTAGTGACTCCTTAAGGCAACAGCTGCAATAATCTTCTCAGATGAGGAAAATATACATATATATAACTTGATTCATATTCTACAGGATAATGCATTACTTTCAGAATGACTTATGTGAATAGCTGAGCATCCTCTAACATTAAAAGCAGGCTTGTGTTAAAAGCAGCGTGCAAGGCAAATAGGATGACCTTACAGAGTGCACTCCAGTGACCAGGCATCCTGCTGTGAAATGTTTGAAATGCATGCAATATCAACACGCACATCGCCAAACCTGTCCCATAGGGTTAAAGTTGTGTGCCTGAGGCATTTGCTGAGTGTAGCCCCATAGCTGCAGCCACAGTGGAAGTTGTTTCATGGCCTGTCTTTCAAACAGAATTAATAACTTTTCCCAAGAATAAATCACTACAAACACCATGTCTTTCCTATCAAATTTGGGGTAACAAAATAATACTTCTCTGAGACACAATGTGAAGATTTGTGGGAGTTGGTCTTTTTTCCATGGTAACCAGTGATAAGACTAGAGGAAACAGCCTCAGGTTGTGGCAGGGGAGGTGTAAGTTGGGCATTAGGAAAAACTTCTTAAATGAAAGAGTTGTTAGGCAGTGGAACAGGCTGCCCAGGGAGGTGGTGAAATCACCATCCCAGGAGGTATTTAAAAAGACACGTGGATGAGGTGTTTGGGGACATGGTTTAGTGGTGGTATTAGCAGTGCTAGGTTAATGGATGGACTTTATGGTCTTAAATGTCTTTTCCAACTTAAATGATTCTATGATTTTATGATTGTATGATTCTACAATTGTGCGCTGCAAGTGCTTTCCTCAAGTCATTCCTTCTCATGATTATGGGCCCATGGAGAAACAACTGGTTCTCAGTGACTCCAAGAACCAGAGAATTGCATCCCTCATACTAGAACATACTCTTCAGGTGCGTTTCTATGTGCCACATTCCTTTTCAGGCAAAATTATTTTACAACGGGTAAGCACATCCAGACTAGTGTTAAGCTAGTTAGCAAGCGTAACAAGAAGTGGTGGCATGGGCAAGCGACTGCTCCATGTGCCCAGGCTGCTTGCAGTCACGTTGCTAGCCTGTGCTGTCATATCTTTACTGCTGCTGCTACCAACATGAAGTATATTAAAATTAACACAGGTAGCTCATAGGTATGCCAAATCTGCCTTGAGCAAATATTTATAGTCTGTGTAGACATATCCAGTTCAAAAGAAAAAAAAAAAAGTGGAACAAATGTCTATAAAGATGCACTTTTCCTACTCATTTTTTTTCTTTTTTGCATACTAGCAAAATAAGCTTCCTTTGTGGAAGTTCTTATTATAGTCTTACTTAGAATAGACTGGCAAGTGACAGGCTGAGTCATAGAGGGTTTGATCTCTCTTATGTGGCAGCAAACCAGGAGTCACTCTGCTGAAGTTCACTCGAATAAAACTAGGCTGAACGGGATCAGAATTGGGCTTATAAACTCGTGCAAGGGAGTTATAGGTGCTACTGGTGATATATATATTTTGGAGCTAACCATCACCTCATTTACCACCATTGGGGTGATAATAAAAGTTCTCAGAATTGAGCAGGTGTCCAAATCCGCGTGGAAGTGTATACCACGAAATGACCTACAGCCTGGCAAATAGGTTTTGCTTCAGTGTATGACGTATCAGAGTCTCTCAAGTACACACTTGATACATGCATCCCATAATGGTAATGGGACTAAAAGCATAAGTAAGGGTTACAAGATAATCCCCGACATAATTTTACTAATGCCTTGCTCTCACTTTTTTCTGACCCTCTAGGCTGTCATATAACTAAGTATTAAAAACTACCGGGGGATTCCTTGTGATTTAGCTCTAAAAGCTGTGCATGAGTCTTGTGATCTGAGTAGCTCAAAAGGCCAGTTGTTCCCTGACATGTAAGCAACATTACAACAACATTAAACGTCCACTCATCTCATATTCAGACAATTTCTGAGCATCTATTATTGCTTAATTGCTATCAGTTTTGTTGCTGAAGACTGTACCAACTACTTTTCAGGTTGTATTCATTTCCAAACATTTTTATTGCGGTCCCTGCTGTTCTTCTTCATTATTTTTATCCTCTGTGGGCCATGCACCACTTTGCTGAATCTAGTGTCTTTTCTTAAAAGCCCGTTTTCCTTGCTAAGTTGTTAATTTTTTTTCTGCTGGCTTTGATGTCTTTCTTCAGTTTCCCAGTGCATCCTCAGAACTCCAATTCATTTCAGGCTTTTATTTCTGTTGATGCTTGCTCTTTAATTTACTACTACATATGCCAGCAATTTACAACTGTCTGATTTCTTTAATTTGATTTTTTTCACACAATAATAAGTAAGACACTAAGTCAATGTAGTGCTATCAATCTAAGGTGCAAAAAAAACAAGAAAAGAAACATCTTTAGTTGCTTTATGATTCTAAGCCTTTGTGGCGTTTTTGGTCTTCGAATCTAAAGGTAAGGATAAAGATATGTAAATTACAAACAACAACAAAAATAACCTTGAAGGAAAAAGTCTGGTGTATTTGAAAACATAATTGAGTTTAGCAATGAAGAGAATATACTCTTTTTTAAATTTTTTTTCAAAAGGCATTCTAAATTTCAAGCTAAACTGCCCAAGGCCATTTGAAACTCGCTTTCAAGAACTGTTTGAAGGTGAACTGCTCTGTCAGGGTAAGAATCCCAGCCCACTCATGCAGCACTTGCATAGAGCAAGTGTTACACCTTTCATGGAGGTTACAGAATAGGGGAGAAGGAGGAGAAAAGAGTGGAAGATGAGGAATGAAGAAATAGAGGCTGGCAGAATTATTCTGTGGCTTCCTAGGTGTCCCCCAGAATAAACCTACATCGCATTGATTCCCCTATAGTTCACTACAGGGCACAAAAGCATAGCTTGCGGTTTACAGTTCACCTTTAAGACCTTGCTCTCCTGAAGTTCAACTCCTTGTAAAGCTCTGACGTACAGAATCATTCTGCTCAGATCACAAGGAACAGGCTTATGCTTTATGTTAATGCAAACTATAAAGTCAGTGTCTTCTGTACGTGATTAAAACAAATGGAGAATTTAGCATGCCTGAATTCACAGGAAAACCTGGACATACTTCTAAAGGACCAAAAATGCCGGACACCGTTCTCCTTGTCATGTTCATAAAACCATCATTTCTGTGGGATTCCTTTTAAGTTCAAAGCACTGTGTTTTCTAGTAAATGAGACAAGGGGGAAATGGTGAAAACAATTTCCCTCGAGGAAAACTATTTTCCAGTTCTTAAAAAAATTGAACATATTGAAACCTCAGGGAGATGAAAGCATTTTCCATTATATTTGTGCTTTTCTTCTTGTTTGCTTATTGGGGTTTTTTTTAATTTTTAAAAATTATTTTTCCAGAATGTAGCATGACAAGAAAGAAAGGAACAGATCATTCAGATCCATAAACAATCTCCTGCTTTGGCTGACACCAGTCTCTTCCTTCTCACAATGTTCTGAAAGGTTTCCCACCATTTTCACTGGTGTGACATGGTACCTCTTGCT
>WEIS01088588.1:0-11248 GCA_013389965.1 Todus mexicanus | reverse complement strand
CTCAACTAATATACTTCTAGTTCAGAATAATGGTTTGAAATACAAACCAAAAGAAAAGCCTTTTTATAGAAGGAAAAAGGGGACTGTGAATCCTATTTATTTATTCTTGCAGGCCTCTGATCTTACTCTGGCAATATATGACGTTAAGCACTCTTTATGGTAAGGAGAATACTACCTTTGATGCACGAAGAATTTTCAGAAGCTTCTTCAGTTCGTTTTTAGGAACAGAGAGGAGGCAATCACGATTAACAGGATGAGTCAACAAATATTCAATGTAATCGATTGCTAATTCTGGCTTCAGTTCCTGTGCTACATGGATACGTACTCGTCGTTGAGATGTTTTAATATTCTAAATGAGAAGAAAGTACATATCAGTACAATACTGTTAGTATCTTACTTTACAATTAAATCCAGAGCAGAATATGGCATGATGCCTTTATGTAACCTAGGAATTCCTTAATTCTTTGACGCACGCATATGCACACCTTTCTTGGGGTTAGCGTTTCAGACAACCAATCACAGGCTAATTCCAGAATATGTCCCACTTGACCCCAGCGACACATGCAGTCTATCAGGGTAGAATATTTGCTTTGGTCAGCTCCACTGTCAATGTTTCTGAGTCTGGAGACCACACCACAGCTTAAAAGAGAACAAACGAACAGACACATTAGCTTAGTACAAAAAGCATTCAATGAAAATCAACTAGTGTCATACCAAAAGAGATTCACCCATCACTCAAAGATGTATTTTCGCCTCACAAATTTTACTTATATCTAATTTGTTTAGTAGACTAATTTATCCAAAGGGGAAATTAATACATCAAGTTGTGAAAAATTAACAAATACTGTCAACAAGAGATTTCTCGTCATTCATATTATGGACTTAAAAATGGTACCTGAATGTAGGAATAGCAGCAGGGGGCATAAAAGATGCCAGAATAACCAATGGAGTCATGCAACGCTCATCCTAGGATTAAAAAAAAATGTACACCTCATGATGCACATGTACAGGTAACACACATGCACACAAAACTAAAGAGAGTACTGAAAAAGTATGATTAAATTATCCCAAAATAAAGGACTTCCATTTTCTCACTAGAAATGGAACTGAAAGAAGCTCATAACAACATGTGGCTTGCAACCTGAACCTTCTCATTCTTATTCTCAGAGTTCAACTATCAGTTATCATTCAGCTTTCCAACAAATTTCCAGAACAACTACCAACAATAATTATGAGTCCATTTAGATCAAAAACCATTGCAAAAGTATCAACAGCTCTAGTATACTTTTTTTCTAATAGTGGCTATTATTTAATTGCACACTCGCGACACCATCTAAATCCTCTCAGGTGCCTTAAATGAACATATGTTCACATGAGAAATTTATTAAAAGAACTCTAAAGCTTGTATAGCACTGGTAATGTAAAATGCACTCTAAGTCATTACAACACATAATACATGGTCTAGACCATGATATAGAAGCACTTGGGTTATATAAAAACCAATCTATGTGAAAGACTCTTCAAAAACAGTATATCGGTATGTCCAACTTTCATGAATACAATCAAATGAAATTATTACCTGCTTAGACATTTTAAGATTTAAAACCTTTGAAAGATAATTCTAAGAAGAACATTTAAAAATATATTTGTAGCTTTTCAGGAAAGACAAGCTACTTCAATCTGCCGTCTTTCTGAAACTAAGCCTCTGATGACAGGTCTTTTTAGATCCAAGCTGCTTACTCACTGTAAGTATATTAAAGTCAAAGAGGTTGCTTGCTAAAGCTGGATATGTCTGCACACCAGAACCTTTCAGGAGGGATGTTACATGCACCACCAAAAAAAGATTTGGAACATCTTTGACAACTTCCAAATGTTTTCACGGAAGAAAGAGCATTTGGTAGGTCTGTGCTGCAGAATATTATGTAGCAATGAGTTGCTTTCTGCTTCCTGAGTAGCTAAAGCTAACTTGAATGCTGTTCAGTCTAACAGCCAGCATAACTCATTATACTTCAGCATAAAAGTCATAAACCAAAAAAAGACGTCCAGTCAATAATCCTTCCAACTGCACTCCTGGGTGCAGCAGCTACTATTAGCCACTATCACAAGATAGCATCCTGAAAAATAACACCAGAATAATTAAAAATGTCAGAGACATGAAAACAACTGATTTTAATTAATTGCTTATATCAAACCCAAACAATAAATAAGTGCATCAAAAGATTGTTAGAGAATAAATCAAATTAGCAGAAAACAATTATAAGAAAGTGAAAAAAGAGCCTCAGCTGCTTCAGCTGCCTGCTCCAGCAGCTGGAGCATAATGAGAAGTGGTGGAAGAATTCAGGGGGTCACAGGTAGAAAAATGTGGACTCTTATGTATTTATTTTGCAATGGCACATTTTCAGTTACTGATTTCCAAAAGTTCCAAAAACATTCAAAAGAATGGAATCCTATAAAATCATTACAAGGAGAGTAATGTATTGCCCAAGTATTTCTGTGTTGACTATTTAGATAATGGTTCATCAGTCAGATACTGCAATTGGAGAATAGCTTCCACCCACTTAGGAATTCCAAGAAACTTGATGCTGTTTATTGTTTATAGCAACAATGAAAAAGAATATTTAATGCCATGAAAATAGACAAAAGCATAAAGCATCTGAAAAAACCACTAGGCACTCACAGCAAAACTCAGGCTTTCTTTACCTCAAATACTTTGAAATATTTAGGAAGCACAGAAGCAAATTTTCTTATAGCATAATATTTGGCATCTTCATTGTGATCTAGTGCTTTCTGGATACTTCTCCAGAGAATTACAGTAATCTCCAATAAACTTGCTATGCTGGCCATATCGTTTATTGACAACACCTTCTTCAACGCCTGAAATATAAACAATTAGATGATATTACCTATTATATTCTCAAATATAAAAGTAGGTTAAAATGAGGTTTCAAAAAAACATGAAAATCCCTCTATTCATTTCACAAAGGTTATAAATATATAACTTGAGTCGTGACATCAATTTTTGAATAATTTAATTGCAAAACCAAATCAATTTGTATTTAGTATTAGGAATCAGGAAAGCATTATTGAAAATATGCTTCATATTTCTTCTATTTATTCAGTTACTTCACCAAATTTCTGCTACTGCAGGGCATGAAAACACTATAAGGGTAGTTCCCCCCTTCTAATTCCACAGATGCCGCTTGCTTTCTGTTAGATTTGTTTTGTATCATTACCTGCCTGTGTCTTAAATTAAGCACCAGAAGTTATTAGAACTTATTAGAAAGTGGACCTCCTTACACTTGTATTCTCCTTTTCATTTTCATCGCCATCATCATCAGTATCAGGCAGACTCTCTTGTCTCGCTTCCTGGATGCAGGTATTCAAGCAGCGCCGAATAGTAAGCATCAATTTAGCTATATTTAAATATAATCAGAACAAATTAGACATCTACTATTTGTTAAGAATATTGCTAGTAAATGCTTCTAAGTGTAACACTGGAAAGCCAGTCTGATAAACCAGGCAACAGAACCAGAAAGAACCAGGCAAAAAGAAAAAAAATTCTAGTCAAAGGAAATAGAAAAAATGTGAACATGCTTTATATCCTCAAGTATGAAGAAGAAACAGTGCCCTGGTTTCAGCTAGGACAGAGTGAATTTCCTTCCAAGTAGCTGGTACAGAGCTGTGTTTTAGATTTACTGTGAGAATACTGTTGATAACACAGGGATGTTTTAGTTGTTGCTAAGCAGAACTTATCCCAAGTTAAGGGTTTTCCAGTTTCCCATGCCTGGCCAGCGAGCAGGTGCGCAAGGAGCTGGGAGGACGCATGGCTAGGACAGCTGACCCCAACTAGCCAAAGGGATTTTCCATACCATAGAACATCATGCTCAGTATATAAACTGGGAGAAGTTGGCTGGGAGGGGCAGATCTCCGCTCAAGCATTGGTCAGCAGGTGGTAAACAACTGCTTTGTGCATCGCTTGTCTCGGGTTTTATTTCTTCCTTTTCCTGTTACATTCCTTTTCATGACTATTATTATCACATATTCCTATTCTTGTTATTTAGTTTAGTTTATATCCATTATTAAACTATTCTTAGTTCCACCCATGAATTTTACTACTTGTTTTCTTCATCTCTCCTCCCCATCTCACTGGGAGGGAGGAGGAGCGAGCGAGCAGCCACAGAGTGCTTAGTTGCTGGCTTAGCTTAAACCACAACAAATGGCAGCATTACCATCAGGTTCTAGAATATTTTTTTGTTAAAAAAAAGTTTACTAAAAAACCTCAAGCCAACCACCACCTCATCAAATCAGGATCAGAAGTAGCTACCCCTACTCCTACATCCATCTGGCACAGCTATTCCTTTAATAAGCCCTGTTCAATGATACATTCCCTCCAATGCCAATTCCAGTTGTTTGTAAAGATCTAGTAGCCTGACCATGGCACTGCTTCATCAGGAGCTCACCTCTAGATAAAAGTGAAAGGATTATGCTCACTCTGGTGTCCCAATTCTACTTGGTTCAATAGCACTTTCATAAAAGCAGCTATGCTCTGTGCAATACATACCCTTTGCACTGAAAGTTTCTGAAGCTTTGGATAGGAAGAAGGGCTTTTTAGAGTTTGATCTCTTGAGCAACTTGAAAATACTACTGATCCACAAACCCCAGATAATCGGATTAGCAGACAAATATTTTTCACCTTCTATAGAATCTGCGACAAAGATCTCAAATCACTTGAGATATAAGAATATTTTATTTCCCCATTTCTGCATGATAAATATCAACTTGGATAGGTTTAATGTACAAGCAAGAAGAAAGGGGAAAAGAGAGGCCAGAGAGACAACGTCAGCTAGAGAATATAGTACAGCACTTAATAGCAGAAATGAAAAGCGTTGGTCTCTTCACTGCTTAAAAAACTTGTGACTTGTGAGCAGGGTTTACTGTCAGTGCCAATAATTTAATGAACTACAAACTAATATTATACTAAAACCAAAAGATCTATCAACAACGTATCACTGTTCGAGAAAAAAATTAAAAAGCAAGTACATGGTGTTATATTAATATTTCCAAAGACTCAAAGTTTTGCACTTTACCTATATTGGTGGGGGCTGTAAATTCATAAGCATATTGATAGAACTTCCGAGCAGCTGCTGCGTTCATCTGGATTAGAGTAACACAGCGCTCACACCACACATTCTCAGGTCGATTAATAGGAAAGAAAGAGTTGAATAAGAGATTCACTATGCGTCGTGACACAGGCCGGGAATCAACTTCAAGACGAGTCAGAAGATGCTCCATGGGACAGATTTGCCAGAACTTTTAAAAGGGAGAAGATACTTGATAAGTTTAAAAGAATAGAGGAAAAAACAATCACTTTTATTAAATGTTGTCCACAGCAAAAGTCTCAACAAATATTAATAGCATTTACCAGAAAATCATAAGCATTTTTAACTTTTACCAAAATACCAGCATTTATCTGAGGTTGCATATTGCTGCAACAATGCTACTGAACTGTTGTGACACACCTCTAAATCACCCAGTATCTCTGCCAGACTGCAAAAATTCTGTCCCAAGCTCAACAGACCTGCAATGCTAACGAAATGCCATCAGTATAGGGAAGAATTATTAACTCTACAGGGAAATAACCACAACATATAATTATTTCTCATTATGTGCCATGTTTCATATTCTCATCATAGAACAAAGTGGGACCAAACTCCTACAAGTATGGTACATACTCTAAAAACCTGTATAGAATAAGACCCTGTCCAAAGACTTCCCAAATCGTACGTGCATCCTGCCATTAGCTGAGCTCTAGCTTATTTGTAACACAGCAATTGAAGGCTATGAAATTCAGAAAGAATAAGCATCTTGGTATGCCAGCAGTAATTATACTCACATTTGTAATTTTTGTGTAATCTTGAATTAATTATGCTGTGCACTTTCAGATTGAAAAGATTTTAAAAAAAAAAACCAACCACCAAATAAAACCACAAAAAAAAACCCCAAACTAAATAAAAATTTGGTTTCTTAGCATTAGAAAATATTATTTTATTCTTGAGTAGAAATATTTGCAGCAGCTAGTTACCCTGTGACTTGAAACTATGAGCATCCCTACTAGAATTATCATAAAAAGGTCTGTGGAGTAAGCATTTAAGTAATCCTGGGATATACCAGACACACATTATAGTTTTTAAAGAAACAGGAGTTACTGACAAAACATCTAAAACTTAACTAGGATTTTTTTTTTTAATGTAAACTTGATCCTTCCTTTAGAAAATCTGGGTCTTTTACTATATAAAAATAAATCAGAGTGGAAAATATTAATTATGCCTAAAGAGTGAATTATACCTAAAAAAATTAATAATATCTCAAGTTGAGAATTATCTTTTTCCTCTCTCTTTAACGTCAGAATAACTCAAGAAAGCCAAAGATTGTTCGATTTAACTTTCATACTGAGTAACAAATCACTTTAAAACAATATTTTTTAATACATTTAACTACAATGTGAATACTTTGTTTTTAAATGACTATACACAAAGTAACAACATTTTTAAAAAAGCAATTTAAATCATTGTTGACATTGAATAACAGCTAAAAAAAGCTTGGTTGTATTTTACTATATGGATAACTGATATTAACGGACCAAACAGATGCCAGTCCTTTAAAAAATACCTGTATATCATATCTTATGAAGAGTTAAAATGGCACAAGAAGTGCTGAGTGCCTGTGAAATTACAGTGATGTAGAAATTAATATTAAAAATACATAAGACTAAAACTGACAAGTAATCAGATGATTGGGGAAATATGCATGTTGAGTATTTTAAAAACAACAACACAAGAATATGATAGAAATCCTGATTGAGATTTCAGAACCCAACACTTTCTGAACAACTCTGTTCACCGATCTGTTGTTTCTGCTGATTCTGTGAACCAAGTGATACATCTAACACACAGGCACCAACAGTGTGAGGTTCAGTGTCACGGTGATACTTGTGCCATTCCTCCTTAGATTTACCTGGTGCAGCCTGGCTTTAGAACCTTCAGGGAAAAAGCCATCTTTTAGAGTCCTACCATTGAATTTATAAATCTGAATAACTCAACCAGTTATCTCCAATAATCTCAACAACCAGAACTGATTGTCTAAACAAAGGTACAGCTGCACATTGTTAATCTCAGGAGATCTGCAAACATTACTAGCACACCGTGCTGGAACCTTTTCTTGCAGTCAGTGTGAATAACACCACGTTGTATTTGCAGTGTTTGTCTCCATTTCACATTTCCTGTGGACTTCCTTAATCAATGAATTAAGGTGTGTAATATGGAAGCACCAAACCTGCTGTTGCATCACTGAAATCCTTGCCCTGAATCTGTATGCAAGAAGCCAAAAAAGCCAAAAGCTCTCAATTCCAAAACTGCCTCCCATTTATCTTGTCTTCTGCACATATTTTGAGGAATTCGGAAGGTATTGAGATGGTTTAATCTCAATATATGTCTTTGAGGTACTGTCATCAAAGCTGGAATGTACACATTTGGCAAGAAGATAGTTCCTGTGTTAAGGATAGATGTGCTCCTTGAGCACTGGAGTCTTAAAAATCTGTCAGACTCCGTATTTATTTAATTCTCTCCTGGTCAACAGAGACACATACCTCTGACTTCATATAGTGTACGTGCCTAGCACAAGATAAGCATGTCCTACTAATCAGGCTTAGCAAGAGACAAAAACATGGTTGAAATAAAATATAAAATGCAAATTAGGAAGCCATTAACAACTGAGAGTGGAGAAAGAGCTCAAAGATGCTAAACACCTAACACTGGACAGTATCACCCTATATAAGAGAACACCAAGTTCATTCAAAATCACTATAAAAAGATACCAAATTTTAGAAGGACATCCCCATGAGAGGCAAACTGAAATCATAAAAATACATAAATAAATGTAAAACAGCAATTCGGTAAAGGCATTAAGTGTTTAGAATGTGAGAGAGTCGTGACTTGAGCTGGCCAGCTGGAAGGTAGCGTGGCAGTACGGACTGCTCTGCCCTTGCATGGCCACGAGAGGGCAGAGGAGACAGGAACATGCTGAGAAAAAGGTCTGCTCTATGCTTGTCATACCAGAAGACGGTGGAAAAAAAACGGTGAGCACTGAGAGGCCACTGGACCTACTAATCACCCCAAAATAACCAAAAATGCCGAAGAGAGTGGAAGGAGAAGAGTGTACTTGGCTCAGCTAAAAAGTGAACTTTCTCTGTTGCAGTAATATCCTGAACTATCTCCTCTGGTTAATTTCGCTGTGAAGAATAGCTGTGTTAAAAGATTTGTCATGGACACCAAAATTTCAGTAGAAATCACAAAATCATAGGAAGGAAATACTTCTAAAACTACCATCTACACTGGGATCAAAACCTTTAAAATGGACAGAAGTGACTAACAGCAACAGAATCCACAAGTCTTAGAAATAAACTCAGTTACATGCTTAAATATATGAAGAAGAGAAAGAAAACATGAAATATTAAGTGTGGGGGTTTTTCCTTTTAGGTATACTGCAGTAGTCTCAAAAGCTACTTCTGCTTTTTTTAAATAAATGCCTTGATTTTATCTCGTTCTTCCTACTTATCAAGTGTCACTTATCCTACCTTAGCAGCCTTGGTAGCCTTAACTTTCAGCAGCATATCCACAAAAGCCACTCGCACTTTGTCTGAGTTGTCATGAAGACTGTCTTTGACTACTGGCAGAAGCTGTTCTAGTAAGGGATGACTTAGTTTGTTTTCCAAAATCATCGGTATGCACTGCAAGGAAAAAAAAATTTTAAAAAAATGATGAGGTTAATAAAAAATAAACAGTAGATTCGAAAAAAGAGGTAGCTAAAAACTGTTGAACTGGACCATGACACTTCTTAGGTTAAATTAAGCAGGGTTATACCCTGTGAATGCACATTTTTCTTGTAACATTCTTCAGTAAAAATTGCTAAGATTGTTTCCAATTTCCAGTGAACTGTGTTCAGTGAACTTAGTTCAGCTGAAGCAGCTTCAGATCTACTCTGGGCCAGGGTCTTGCCCTCTTCCTGAGGGCACAATGTCATGTACTTTTTGTAGCAGCAATACCAGCTCCCTATACTTTACTGATTTCAGATTAAAAATACATCCTTTTTTTCCAAGCTATTTTTGAACCAGCACTTTCTGTTTAACTGGTATAGACCCCCAAGCAGCTGTAGTGGAGCAAGTGAGGATTAACATAAAGACAGCTCCAGTTCAGGGCTGAACTGACACATACACAAAATCTTTACATGAAAATACTGCTTAGGGAGTTCATTTTCTGTCCAAGCTATAAGTTATTTAGCAGATGCCAGAAAGATGTAGATGAAATAATCCTACCATACTGAACAATGCACAGGAGGCTGGTGTTCCCAGAGAAATGTATGCAATGATATTCTTCCTAACCACAGAAACACAAAGCAGGGTACAGATACCTAACATAACTGTGCGTGTCTTGGGATGGGTTAAAAGCAGTGACATAAAAACATGCTGGAACCTGCCTGCATACATTTTCAAGTCTAAGCATAATTTATAATAGCTGAAATAACTTACTTATCAGGCTCAAGTAACATATATAAGACTGGAAATACAAAGCAGTTAGCAGTCACAAAGCCAAACAGTCACTATTTTAAAACACATTTGTTCATTCCAAATCTGTAGCTTTCATAAAATGTGTGCAAAACTCAAGCATATTGGCAACCTTACAGTCTAAGTGATTTTGCAGAATAAGTACTTGGCTTCACTTAAAGCGGCCTATACTAGAAACCTATGCATCAAGTAAAATAAAATAAAATAAAAGACAATCATGATTTTAAATTTAGGAAAAAACCATTTACTTTAAAAACAGAGCATCGAACATCAGCAGATGTTACATCACACGCCAGCTCGCCAGTTACTTTTTTTAGAAGATCAGCAAGAACTACTGGAGGAATCATCTCCCAGTATTTCGAAGTTATCTGACTAACTCCAAGTATCCCTGAAGAGCGGACAACTGGGTGAGGATCTTCTAAGAGATTCTGAAGCAGACAGAAGAATAATAATGTGAATATATGCATTATTGTGACTCTACTGCTGTAGGACATTAGCCTAACATAAACAAATAGCATTCCATTACCTTTTAATCATTATGCAAATTGTCACACTCTGAAAGAACTGTAGCATTAATATTCTCTCAAGGTAGTTTATTATGAACCAAACTAGGAAATTTAAAACAGAAGCCAAATGAAGACAAATATTGGCTGGGTTTTTTTTAATGGGACTTCTGAAGTAGTTTCTTTAAAAATAGCTCACATTAATTCCTGCACCTGTGACTTAATTAAGACTATTTAGACTTCTGTTTACATCAGAGTTTATGCTGGTCCCCATTCCTAAACAGGATAAAAACCTCTGGAATTCATTCAGTTATCTGATGTTTACATTTTTAAAGATCATACTCAGGATTTCTCAAACATTTTCTTAATGAAAACACTATGTTCATTCTCACCCATCTAGACTGGTAAGGAGGTTTTTAGGCTCATATCTCCATTATACTTAATTTCAGAAAAATTCAGTAATACTAAAATTCCACTGAACGCTTACATATCAAATGTAAAGCTCCTTTCACCAATCATAGCTTAAGTAAGGATCAAGATCCATTACTCATGCACCTAGTCTTTCAAAAGCATCTTTCATTCACGGATTAATGAATAACAATCCCAAATATTTCCTTTACAAAGTTGAAAATGATGCATGCCATCTGTTGTCAAAATACTTCCAAAATTTAAAATTAGGGGGTTTTTGTATTTTTGCATCATAGGCCTGTATTTCCCACGAATACTATATAGAAATTCAATAAATTTTAATCACATCAACAGCTTGGTTTTGAGTTACCTTGGATAAAAGTTTCATTTTTAACATTTCAGGTTCATTAAAACTTACAAAAAGTTCTTCAAACTGTCTCTCGATTTCATTCTCCATCTCTTCAGTGTTAAAACTGGGATCACGAATAGGAAAAGCATCAACAAACAAAAATGCTGCATTTGATCGGACTTCAGAGTTTCTGGCCTGTTACAGTGAAGGAAAAAAACATTTTTCAATAAGTACAAACTTACTATCAAAAGGCACATCCTGTCAAATACAGCTCTTCAAACACTTTCAGCAAGTAAGTGTTTTTAATTAAGTAGAAGGAAGAGATGAATTTTTAAATGTATGGAAGAACTTAGAGTAACATATGATTTT
>WEIS01088584.1:0-11538 GCA_013389965.1 Todus mexicanus | reverse complement strand
TTAGTTATCACCAGCAGCTGCTCACCCAAGATGTTGGGAGGAGCTCCAGCTGGGAGGGGCCACAGCCAGATAAACAACTGAACCGTGGGATGGTCCACACCATACTGAGTCCTGCCCTTATATAAGGGCAGGGTCAGCCTAGGGTGTGGGATATTCTTTTGGATTTGCTTCAGTGTGGTTGCTGGAGGGTAAGTGGTGTCTCAGGCCCAGGTAGAGCCTTCCTGGTGTCTATGCCTTGCTCTGTCTCTCATTTCATTAGTACTATCATTAGTGCTGCTGTTTTTTTCTCCCTTGGTGTTCTTGTGTTAAACTGTCCTTACCTCAACCTGTGGTGTTTAGCTGCTGGCAGAGGTTAAACCACACCGTCCCCTTTACCAGGTCTTTGATGGGGTCTTTGTTTCAACCAATTTATTTCTTGACCCTTCCTCTCCAAGAGAGGCTGTGGTTGGTGAACTGCTGTGTGCCTTCCCAGTGGCTACAAAACCTGATGAGGGGTAGGCAGGCTTCCCCTCCACCCCAGACAGTCACAATTGTTATACAATATCTTCAGCTGCTGACCCTTACTTGTTATTATATTAAGAAATGTCCTGGATAATGACCGCTAAACTGGTGGATGCAGCTTGGTACCAACTCTTTGGTGCTGAACAGTTTGTCATGTATGAAGTACTGGGATGGGAATGGGCTTGGAGATTTTGTGGCCCCTGGAAGGAGACTGCAAGTCTTGTGAGGGTGGCTGAGCTCAGGTTCTATCTCAAAAAGCTGTCTGGGAAATCTCCCTCCTTTCCCAAGACATGCAGGCTGATGGTTTTATGCTTCCATCACACCAGGGGGATGATTAGCAGGTTAGTTATCTAGGTCATCATCTGTTTTCACACCTCTCTTTTTGCTTGCTAGATCTCATTATGTCCCCTAGGGAAGATCATCCTCCACAGATCTGGCTTTGAGGATCATCCACCATCAACTTTGCCTGGGAGCAGGGTTAGGCAGTGGCATCATGAATTCACTTGGTGGTTTAATGTGTAATGTGGGATTGTTACCTGTTTTCTAAGACAGTCATTGAGCTACCTAAAAGGACAGCAGCCAGAGAAGGAACAGCTCAGTCCATCTTGCCCACCCCATACTGAATTCCAAGCGGTGGAAATCATTAGATGTGGGGGTTTAGTCCCTCCCTTCTCCTTTCTTCATTTCCCTTCCCTTCAATCCATTCATCTCTAACCAAGCTTTGCCTGTTTACAACCTCTCCAGAACACTTACAAATGATACATCAAGAGGAATATTAATTGTGCATGCAGCTTGTTTCATTCATAACGTTCATCTCGCTGCAAGCAGCACCTAGAGTCCACTCATGACACATTAATAACCCAGATGACAGACTTGACATTTTGAGCACTCTTTCTAAATGACTTCTCCCACTCCCAACCCTACTCGCATTGGTTCAGGAGAGAAGCTACTGTCACATCAGCCTTCTGATGGAGCGGGGAACACATTTAATAGATACCATAGAACTAAACCGGGCAGCAGTATCCATCTTTGAATCTGTTGTGATTGCAGATATGTAGATGAGATGTCTGTGTAAAATGTTGGTGTATCAACACATCGGTCCTCATTTGCATCTCTTGCATTATTTAGGGTGAAAGGAGATTTTAAAATTATATTGGTGCTGTCTGGATTTACAGAGCAGGTGTTGGTGTCTTATCTGCCTGGTGTAGACTGAACGGGTCCCATCAGTTTTAGTCCCATTGTTTTAGTCCCAGAATATATCTGAGAAGAGCTGGACATTTTCCATTATTAAGTGTTCAAAATCTGCTGGGGAGTTTAGTCCGTTTCTCTAACAACTGTGTTGAGCTAGGGATGGCCCAGGACATTCATTTGTGGGCGTTTGGCATCATGGAGAGGTTGATGGATTAGAGCATGTTAGGAGAAAAGCAACAGAAAAGGATCTAAGAGTTGAAGAGACTGATTTATGGGAAAAGATAAAAGGAAATCAGTGTAGAGGGAGAACTCTCTCAGGCTCTGGTACTTAGACAAGCCCCAGGATGTTTCAGCTCTCGTCCTTACTGCCTGATGCCTTTCTGAGAGGGAAGAGTTTGCTGGGTGGAGGGAGCTGGGCTCCATCCTTAAAGCCAGAGCAATTCACTCCTCTGACTTTGCAAGCACTTGCTCTCCCTGTCCTGGTTTTTCCCAAAGCCCTTCACAGAGCCAGTTCTGTATCCACGGCAAGCGAGGATTTCCTCCTTGTGGCTTTCTTGTGTGTCATGGTCAATGAGAACCTTCTGAAGATGCAAGATTTCAAGGGAAGCTTGGATTTTCCTGCTTGGAAAGCCACATGCTCTTGCCACAAGAATGCAGGAGAAATCCCCGTTATTAGCAGCTCTTTCACCATTTCTGATTATACCTGGAAGACAATTGGTCTTGGATCTACATACAAAACAATTCCAGCCACACAAAGTGCTGAAGGATTGCCCTGCACACAGGGAAGAAAATATTGTGGCACCTAAAATACTGCCTGGGAGCTGCAAAAATGGCAACAGTGATTTTCTTCAGTAAACAGCCATGTAACCACTCCTTAACAGGCTAAATTTGTCACCAAAAAATGACACATATGCATTTTCTGAAGCAGTTGGCCAAAGGGGAAGAATATTTGGGTAATTTGTGAAGATGGTTCTTCTTTTGAACATCAGAGGTTGTTAGGTGAGGAAGGCTGGGGCACAGTGTGCTGGGCTCAGGATAAGGTATTCTGTTTTTCAGCCATTCTGTGGGTTTGCTGCCATTTCCCAGCTCCTAGGCTCTGGTGAATTCAGTAGTGGGGTTTAGACAGCAGAAGCCACAGGTTCTGTCTGGCTCAGAGATGTACGTGGCACCTCGGGAAAACCATCTCAGCTCCTTCACAGCTGTAGTCACTTCATCCCTCCCCTTCTCCTCCCTCCTTTTATGCCTGCCTTTGAAATGGAGAGAGAAAACAAAAACCATTTTCATTTATTAGTGTTTGCATAAGGCTTTGAGATCTTTAAAAGGAGGTGAGAACACAGGGCTGGGTGGCAGGAGCTCGTTGTAGCGTTGCTCAGCGTTAGTCTGGAGTCACTTTCGGATATCGCAAAGAGTTTCTGCTCTAATTAGGGTGCTAAGTGCTTGTTGTCTTTTCTTGTTTGAAGTGTCAAATTTTCATTACAGAACAAACAGGCGACTCCTTAGAAAATTTCCTTTCAATTAGTAGCGAGTAGGAACAGGCTGAATTGTTCCAAAAGTGCACAACGGTCAAAACACAACTCCAATCTGTGTTGGATCCCGTGTTTCCATTATGACGGGCTCTGTCACGTCGCGGCGTGGCAGGAGGAGCAGCTTGTGCATCGTGTTCTTTCTGTCACCGCTAATGTGGAGCGGCGTCTCATGTTATGTACTGTCACCGAAAGCATGTCATTAAACACTGGAAACAGAAGAAAAAACCACCGCGGCATTAAAATGATCCTGGGGCGAAAAAATCCATTAAAAAAAAAAAAAAAAAGAACCAAGTACAACATTTTGAAATACAACATCAAATTAATTTCATTTTGTTTACACAAGTGCTGCTGGAGCTGCTAGAATTTCCTGAAGATCTTTGTCTCCGCTTCAATTATTTCCTGCTCTTGGAGATTTTGACAGTGCTGCTCAGACCATTGCAGCGGAGATGTCGTGGAGCCCATCAGCTCCTGTGCTGCCAGGTACCTGTCTTGCAGTAAAACCCTACGGGAGGCCAGTAAGATGTAGGTTTTACTCTGATGTTCCTGGAGGAGATTATTCATCTCTCTGGCTGTACACCTCTGCCTGATGTAGAATCATAGAATCATAGAATAATTAAGGCTGGAAAAGACCTCTGAGCTCATCGAGTCCAGACCTACCACCACCACTCAGCTAAACCCTGCCACTAAGTGTGGCATCCAGTCTGGCCTTCAACACCTCCAGGGACAGTGACTCCACCACCTCCCTGGGCAGCCCAGCCCAGGGTTTTATCCTCCTTTCTGGGAGGAAGAGCTTCCGAATATCCAACCTAAACCTCTCCTGATGCAGCTTCAGGCTGTGCCCTCTTGTTCTGTCACAAATCGCCTGAGAGAAGAGCCCATCCCCCCCCTGTCTACACCTTCCCTTCAGGGAGCTGAGTTAGGGAGATATATCCAGCTAAAAGTCTCGTTTCCTCCCTGGTTCCTTGGATGACAACAGGCTCTGTTCGCCACCTCAGGAGATGTTCTCTCTGAGGGCAGGTAGATGTGCTCTGTTGCAATACGAGTATGAAAGCTGGGATAAACTGGAGCTTGTCTACCAGAGAAATTTTTTCGCTTTCTGATGTCAAGGCTAATTCATGGCTTTATCTGCCTGATCAAACGCATGAAGGTGTTCACTGCCCCTTTTGCAAGTTGTCTGAATGGAGACCTCAGCCTGGGTCTGGGATAAGGATTTCTGGGATGACTGGGGAAGAGGGGACACTCAGCAGCAGTAGGGGTGACAACTCTTCTTCAAAGGCTGCTTCAGTGTAGGCAGCTGTATTTCTTTAAAGTGTAAGTTAAGTAGTCAAGGTGTTCAAAAAATGTGTAGATGTGGCATTTCAGGGCATGGTTTAGGGGTTATGATAATGTTTAGTAGATGGTTGAACTTGATGACCTTGAAGGTTGTTTCCGACCTTCATGATTCTAGTCCTCCTTTAAAGGACTTCTTCAGTAGGGGACTTAGAGCCAGAAGCCAAGGTATCTGCTCCACATCGCCATGTGGAAAAGCCACTTCTTGCCCCTTCAACTGCCAAGGAGCCATGGGGGGGACCTACTGCTGCAAGTACTCCCCAGATCCCACCCTTGGCCTGCCCAGGGAAGCACAGGAGCAGCCCTGATGGCTCTCCCTGAGCAGAGCAGCACAGTGCAAGGCTGTGCTATGCAGGGAGGAGAACCAAGGGCCAAGGCTGGCCCTGGACCAAATAGTTACAAAATGGCCATCAATAAACGGAGTCCGGAAATTAGAAGGTCTTGAAGCTTGGAGGAGTGAGGTCCTGGAACAGGTTCCAGAAGGAGCGGTGGCGGCAAGAAGCCCACGTAGTTTAAAATGGAGCTTTATGAATAGGTTTCATTATGTGGTTGCCAGCAACAGCAAGAGCTGAATTGATGGCCGGGAGAGCTCCTTTTAAGGCGTTTTGGTCTCTGCTCCATGCCTTGCATTCTCCTGGGATTTTTTTTTGAGGTGACCTTCAAAGGATGTCTTTTAGAAAGCA
This sequence comes from Todus mexicanus, assembly GCA_013389965.1. Lineage (NCBI taxonomy): Eukaryota > Metazoa > Chordata > Aves > Coraciiformes > Todidae > Todus > Todus mexicanus. Next base: position 6,308 of record WEIS01088584.1, on the reverse strand, counting down.
AATTCGGTCGTGCTGTGATTTCTTTGCAACGTCTAAAGGAAACCCTGAAAGATTTTTAAATATTTGCATTAGTTTATGGTTGACGGTTGCTCTCGAGTGAGCAGGAAAGTTGAGTCTGGGTTTGCTGGAAGCCCTGCCAGTCTTCTAATGTGTCTGTTGGGAGAGAGGCTTTAATGTCTGGACTCCTCTAGTGAGCTCATTGTTCAAAGAATTTCAAAGAATTTTAGGTAGGCAGAATCTGGGAAAAGAATAAAAAGATCTTCATGCAACCATCTACCTTTTTGCTTACATTATAATCTCAAATCCTCTCTCCCCCCCCTTGTAGCTGTCTCATTTGGGTGACTCATAGAAATGTCTTAATCTTTTTATTGATTTCCCTTTCACTTTATCCTCTATTTACTCTTTTAAAAGCTGAGTTCTTCCTCAGCTTATCTGGTCGTCGGTTGATGGAACTGAAATCAGCAGTTGATGGATTACATGGATAATAAAGAATATTCTGAATCGAGAATATATTTATGTCAGGATGTGACTTTTTCCAGGATTATCAGACTGTATTGGGGCTGTCACATAAATATAGGAATATACGTGTACCAATCATGTGATTAATCATCTATTTTCTTGCATTCTGGTGGCTAATAATGTATACTTACATCTAGTGCAATTCCTATCTTTACAGGAAGGAGGGTTGTTTTTGGTGCTCTATCAAACTATGAACCAAATGCCCGTGGAGCCTCAGCACCGATGTCAAAGCTGGAACTAAACTCTGCGTAACCTCTGCATTGTAAAAGATGCCAAACGCAATCCAGTCAGGAATTTGTAAAGGTGATTTCCCAGGTGCAGGTGATGCACGTATTCTGTGCCAGCACCGATTTGGCACCAGATCTACAAGTGCCCTTGTGGATTAACCGTAAGAGTGTATTGCAAGGCAGAGCAAAATGGATTATGCCATTGATTCCCAGCAAGCACGTCCCCCATGGCGAGGCAGGTTAGAGCAAGCTGCCTCTCAGCTCTGCTCAGCTTCTCGCATTTCTTTTTTGCTGGAAATGAAAAAAGAACCAATAAATGCTTCCCAGGCCTTTAGCAAAGGCACGGTGTATTACAAGAACATTTTTGGTGGGAGGAAGGCATCGGAATTCAAGATCTTCCCAGGGTGGCGTGGCCCAAGTGTGCTTCAGGGATCCTGCTCGTGAGTCACAGCACACGGGGTCAGGATATGCACTTTATCTAAATAGATGTTTTTGTTTATATAAACAAGACAGCAACATAAAGAGCTTTGTTTACCCAAATCAATAAATGTGTTAACTCGGTTGTCTCTATCAGAAAAGATTAGTAACTAATCCTTTCCCCTTCACCTTGGGGGCAGTCCAGGCCTGTTTATTACAGAGCAGGAGCCTTTCTGCATCAACTTGTGGGATCATTGCAGCAATCACAGACAGGGCAGCTCTCCCATGCCAGCACCCATCCCATGGAGGACACCGTTACGTGTAGATATTCAAGGTAAAACAAGGACCCAAGAAAATGTTTGTGTGACCAGCAGATCAAGAGGGGTGATTTTGCTGCTTTGCTCCGGTGAGACCTCACCTGGAGTGCTGTGTCCATCTCTGGAGGTCTCAATAACAAGAAGGTCATGGATCTGATGGAGTGGGTCTGGAGGAAGCCATAAAGATGATCAGGGGGCTGGAGCACCTCTCCTAAGAGGACAAGCTCTGTGAGCTGGGATTGTTCAGCCTGGAGAAGAAAAGGCTTTGGGGAGACCTAATAGAGGCACACCTGAAGAGGGCTACAAGAAAGCTGGAGAGGGACCGTTTACAAATGCCTGTAGTGATAGGATGAGGGGCAATATTTTTTAATTAGAAGTAGGTTTAGACCAGGCATTAGGAACAAGTTCTTTATCATCAGGGTGATGAAGCACTGGAGCAGTCTGCCCAGGGAGGAGGTGGAGGCCCCATCTCTGGAGAAATTCAAAGTCAGATTTGATGAGACTCTGAGCAACCTGCTCTAGTTGAGGATGTCCCTGCAGGAGTGTTGGAATAGATGAGCTTTAAAGGTCACTTCCAAGCCAAGACATTCTATGGTTCTATGATTCAAGGACCAGGCTCCAAAAGGTGAGCTGCTGCCCAACACCCCTTAGGGTCATTGCTTGCATGTGGTACACATGAGGTCATGTGTTTGCAGAAGAGTTTCTGTAATATCTAAGCCTGGATTTTGAGGGTGCCCTCAAAGGTACAATATTCTATAGGAGATTTAGGGTGCTGGGGCTGCGGACAGTGGTGAGGGAGGGCTCTTGGTTGCATTGGGGATGAACGGTTTTCTTAGAGCAGGTAGAAGTCTCTGCAGCCCACTTGGGCTTTGTCAGGCTGAGCTTTGCATCCAACTCAATCAACCGTTAAGAGGAGAAATTTCCTTTTGTTCCCAGATTGGTCTTTGTATCTTCAAGAGAGACAATAGGGAGATTATTATTTTTTTAAATAATAATTTAAGAGCTCACTGAACACAGATCAAGCAACAATAACTGGTGGGAAATGAAAAGGCACTTGATGTATGAGGTAGACAAAGGCTGTTGGCTGGAGAGAGATGTACATCTAACACAATAAGCCAGGATAATCGTGTATTGCCCAGCTCAAAGATCCTTGTATTTGGTCTTTATTTTAGAGGGTGGTTGAAGATGAAATCCTGACTTTGTTAAAAATAAAAAAATAAAAGAGTGGTTTAACCTTTGATTTCAATGGGGCTGTTTTCTACCTCCTGAAATTTAAATTGATTATAGTTGTTGGAAAGGGAGGAACAGAATCTCTAAGATGGAGAAGATGGGACAGAGGAAGAATGAGCCAAAGCTGCCTGGGGAAGAGCAGAAGCATCCTGGAAAAGGAGAATCACAAACTGAAACAGAGCTCAGGGGAGCTTTCAGGAGAAGACTCCAACCAGGCTATTTTGTGCTGTTTCTGTACCTATAATTTTGGGGAAGATCTCTGCCATGGGTCCCCTTTCAAAAGGGGGAGCTAGGCTGAGTTCTATGAAGCGAGAGTCAGGGGACAGCTAATCTTGCCTTCACAAGCAGACAGTCTGGTCTGTGCTCACCAGGCCACAGCCACAGTCTCACCAGTTTTAGGTTTAATTGATAAAAACTCATCTAAGGCTGTTTCATCACTCCATCCAAAGCCTCAGGGAGCAAGAAAGTTGCTCAGTGCCCTTTGTTGGAGAAGTGTGGTGCTTAGTTCTGGGCAGAGAACAGTTAAAGGACAGCTTAGAAATCACTGCAAAAGCATCAGAAGATTTTTTTTTTTTCCCCTTTCCCTTCGTCAATCAAAGAATCCGGTGTAATTGGTCTTCAGTGGGATGATTTATTCACAGTGTTTTAATGTGACCTAAATCCAATCTTACTCATCATCAGCAACCATTGTTCTTGGCACTCATTTTAATCAGATGTCTCGCTAATCCAGACTGATTGTCTAGTGGCTTTCACACATGTCGAGACGCGGTTCTTCAGAGCAAGGAAAAAAAGATCCAGGAAAAGTTCTTTTCTTTGCCATTGTCTTGAGCTAGACTTTGTATGCCGTGTATTTCTAAACTCTAGGACACCCCTGATGTTGGATGTTTCCAGCCCAGGCTCTCTTTCTGTTTTGTTCAGCTGCTCTTTAAGTAGGACCCAGAGTGACTTTTCCTCCCCTCTATTTTCTGAGTGATCTAACCTATACCAGGACCTACCAACAACACTAAGCAGAGTTTCATCTCTCCTCTGCTAACCATCAAAATTAAGTCTCCCCCCAGGTCCTCTCAGCAAAGGAAATGGCGAATTGTCGTAGTCATTTCAGAGCTGTGTTTTGGGATGGAGGAAGCATCTCCGAAGGGCACCAGAGCCACCACAACACCTTTGTGTTTCAGGGGGGTGAATTTAAGGGAATCTTTCCATTAGCCTTGTGCAATTCAGATGAAGCCAGGAAGGAGAGCAGGAGCCCCAGGCTGCTGGGATTTTGCTGGTTGTGTCTTCCTGCAGCCAGCTTTAGGTGAAAAGGTGGCAAAATTTGCCACTTTTACTTTCCTCAGAGCTCAGTTTCGAAGCTTCACAGATGTTCTTTCCTTGTTGCTTTAGAAACTTTGACTGTAGAAGACTACCAGGAACCCAGCCTGTGGGAGGCCCCACATCGGACAGACAGAGAACTGGGGGAGCTTCGCTGGCCCAGTTTGTCCAGACCAGTAGCTGGTGGGTCCTTAGTGGCAGGATCTGAATGCTTAGTCCTTCACCTCCCTGCTGCAAAGAGGGAGTGTGGAGAGGGGGCAGCTGGAGCACTACGGCGCTGGTGACAGTTTGGGGGAAAATAGGAGGCTGATGAGTGTTTTGATTGAAAGTGACAGCGGATCCCTGTCTAGGTTGTGACGGGGGGGTTGTTTGGGGTTTATTTAATTTTTTTTGGTACTATTAATCTTTGCTCAGGAGGGTGCCACAGTCCTGTTTGAACATGCTGCTGCTCACGTAGGTGTGGGGAAGGGCAATGCAGACAGAATGTCTTCTGGAAAGAAGGAATGGCTGAATTTTTAATGCTTTACTTGTTTTAATGTGATTTTTTTGTTGTTGTTTTGAATCCCACACTACTGCAGAGCTGACCTTGCAAGCCCCATGCCGTCCTGTGACTGCACAGAGCAAGCTCAGGGCTCCTGGTTCAGCTCGTGGAGAACTGAACGTCATTTCTAAATAATATCTCCAAGCACAGGTGTTTTCTCTCTAATTTCCCCGTGTTCCCGTTTCCTCCCTCTCACAGTCGGCATGTGGCCATTGATTCAGTGCTTGTATAAATAAGAATAACGATGAGTGCTCGACATCCTTTGGGTTTCATCCTGCTGTGCTGAGTGCCCTGGCTGCAGCTTTGTGGATGTGGATACCCATTAGCTTGGACTAGCACCCCAATTTTGCCCTGCTTTGCACCACTCGGAGCTGACCCCCACATTTCAAACTGTCTGGTTGAAGAGATCCAGAAGCGACGTTACCATTTCAAGGCAGGGGAAGCTGAGGTCCAGGGAAGGAACCAGCTTTGGATCTCAGTCATCAGTCATGAATTTAATGTCAGAGGTGGGGCTGAAGTAGAGATCACTCAGGTGATGTGACCTCTCAACTGTCTCAGGGGTTGGCGAAGCCTCTGTGTGCAGTGAGATGAATCTTTCTGCTTCTACAAAACTGGTTTCCACTGAGAATTGCTCATGGGCCTCTACTGGAGACGTCCCACCAGACAGTGAGTGCGTGAGTGTGACCTCTCCTTGCACCCAGGCCCCATTTGTATGCTCCTGCCTGGCTTTGGGCACCTGAGAGACAGGTGGGAGGGGGACGTGGGTTGCCCAAGCCAAGGTGGGATGAGGTCGCTTTAAGTTGTGCAGGTGAAGAAAAGCAATTCCCTGAAAGCCTCCGTCCTCCGCCGACCACACAGACTTGGCAGACGCTCGCCATTAAAATGCGCGGAGGTACAACGCTGATCTCGACATCCATTCCCGTCATGATCTGAGATTTCAGATGCTTCATCTGTTGATGCTTAAAAGCATTTCCACTCACCTTTGAATCATCTCTCTTTCTCTTGTCCCCCCTCCCCCATGGCTCGAGCAGTTCGACGTGCTTTAAATTCCCTCTCACCCTCGCTCCCCCCGCCGCCGCTGCACCGCCTCTGTGATCGGGGAGCTGTGTGCATGCATTATGGGCTGTCTGATAGTCCTGCCTGATATGATAGCATTGCTAAGTACCCTCCGAATGCTTAATGCTGCCATTATTATTCTGGTGGGCATCTCCAGAAACTTCTCACAGTTGGATGAGTCTAGCCTTTTACCTCAGCTCCATTAACAAACATCTTCATCATCCGGAATGCTTTAATGGCCTACAGGGCACGTGCCTCCTGGAGATACTCCTGTCCTCCCCCTGCGGAGAGGACAGAAAGCCTCCTCTGAACACGAGGACCTCTCCTAGCAGTAATAATCTGGCCAGGACTCTCAAAATAATGTTACACCCCCTCTCTGGTGCCTGGCTGCGGGCTGCTCCCGCACCCAGCTCCCAGCAGAAAGTCTGTCCCGTGTGATGCATGTTATGTGCAACGTACATTTGTCACGTAGATGTGCTGATGCCTGGCTGAATATTTCATGGCATAGCACCTCTATCAGAACCCAACTCTTTGCCGTTGAGCACACCCCATGTTGTTGAGCACTGCTGCTCCTATTTTTGTTGGACTGTTGCATCTGGAATATGTCAAGCACAAGGACAGTGGGCAACAACTTTCAGCCCATCCTTTCTAGCCCGGCATCTTCTTGTCCATCTCCTTATGCTTCATCATGGA
>WEIS01088581.1:0-24769 GCA_013389965.1 Todus mexicanus | reverse complement strand
CAAACCTTTTTTTTTTTTTTTACAGCTCTAGTTTTCCTTGCAGGCTTCTCTTGTGGGAATTGTAAAGGGATCCTACAAAAATACATTAAACCTTTTACTGTGCCCCAGGATCAGCTTTGCTGCGGCAGCTCCAAGGGTGTGTTTTTAACACTTCAGGCAGAAGCATCTCTTGAAAAAGCAAAAAATCAAATGAAGCGCAGGAGACTCAAAGCTTGCAAAAAACCCATGGCTTTTTTTTTTTTTCTTTTCCCCTTAAATAAGATTGTTCAAGCTCTCCTGAGCTGCGTGGGGAAGTATCCTCCCCTGGTACCAACCACCAACAAATGAAACAGCCCTTGAAGGTGCTCAAGGGGAGGAAGGGAGAGGGTGTGTTTTGTCAAGAGCAGCCATAAGAGACAGGGGGGTCTTGTGCACCGGTTGGTCCCCACCCACAAACTGCAACCGCTGACGTTAATTTTTACCTAGCTAATTAAATAGCTCAGAAAGGATGACAAAAAGGGAAGGACCCAGAGCCCTCTGAAGCCAGCGGGAGTCTTTCCAGCGGCTCTAACAGCTCTGGAGCTCATCCAGAGCGAGGAGGAACCCCAGGGAAAGCCACCTTCCTGGGGGCACCACCTCGAGCAAACCCTCTGCGCTCCCTCGCAGCAGAGCGCCAAGCTCAACCCTGCTCCAGGCAAGCGAGATCAAGTCAGGGCTTTTTTTCTTTCTTTCTTTCTTTTTCGTATTTTACTGCAACATCAACAGCAGGCCCAAAGCATGCGCTCTCCAAACTGCTGTGGGTTTGGCACAGGTGGCCGGCGCTGGGATTCGGGCAACAGCTTCGCTGCTGACACATAGAAACAGAACCTGGCTCGTCCTCTTCCTCCTCCCCAGCAAAACGGGGATGGGTGAGCAGGGAGGCTCTGGCACCGCCGTCGCCACTCCAGTCTCCAACCCATGAGAGCGCAGCTCCCGCGGCAAAACTTTTCCGAGCAGAACAGCTCTGCGGGTCTGGCACCGAAGCGCGGCTCTCGCTTCACCTGCGAGCACTTCCACACTGAACGATCCTCAAGTTTTCTCAGCGAGCCCAGAAATATCCGCTGGCACCTCTTGAGTTTCCTGCTGGCTCGTCCCAACCCCTCGTGCAAACCCTGCCCGCCCGCAGCTGCACGCCGACAGCTCGGGCTCGGCTGTAAAACCCAGGAACAATAAGCAACTGTTGAACTGGGCAGGTGCTAAAATATTCCAACACCCCAGGCTCTGCTGGAGCGAGGCAATTAAAAATCAGATGTATTTATTTTCACTTCATCTCTCCCCCCTTCCCCCCCCTTTTTTTTTTTAGGTTTTATTACCAAGAAGCTGCTAATTGACACAGGACAAGCTCTGAGACCCCTGCAGTTGTCAGGAACCCAACGCAATCCGGCACAACTGCTACGCTCAGGAAAAAACACGTATTTTTAAGATAAGAGTAGCACTCAGCTTCACAAAGGCAGTTACTGACAGCGAGGCAGGGGCCAGGCTGGGGAAAGCAGCTGCAATGTTATAGGGTGCTATTTTATTTCCATTTCCACATCCATTGGAGCTGCTATTAACTTTATCCACTGGAATTTCCAGCCGCTCCCGAGATCGCTTTGCCCAACACAACCCGCTCAGCTCGTCCTGGCTGCAAACACAAACGCTCTCGCTTGAAGCCTTCACACCTCTCACACTTCACACCTGCAGCGAGCTCTTTACAACACACTTTTACACAGCGATGACGTTGCCGTCAGCATAAAAATAGCCCCGAAAATCCCTCCCGTTACACCGAATTTGGGGTTTTGCTGCATTTCCAAGTAGTTCCCACCTGGCTGGATTAATCCAGAGATTGTGTTTTGCTGAAGGGAAAGAGTTGGTTTTAATTGCATGTGAATTACGCATGATTAAATGGAATGAACCAAATGCCAGCGTTAATTACGAAGCGGGGAGGGTTAGTCTTCACCTGGAATCCTTCGCCACAAACACTTTAAACTACTTAAAAGCGGCGGAGCATCATGAGATCTGCTGACGCACGGAGGCTGGGTGCCCAGGGCTTGCTCCAGCGTCCGGCCAGCCGCACATGGCGCTGCTTGGGGCAGGTCCGAGCCCCGCAGACCAAGATAACCCAGGATTAGACCTTTGGTTTCTTACTAATCTGACAAACGAATCGCGCCCCACCAGCTGCAGAGCCGCGTTACTCATTCACCGGGGCCGTTTCCTCGGCAGACTCAAAGGGTTCGGAAGGCGTGAGCAGATAAAATCCTGCGGCAAGTGTGGGGCACCTGCAGCGCGCTCCAGTGTGTGCAGGTCACTGGGACCTAGGAAAACATCTTCTGCTATGTTATACCTACCCCAGGACCAGCTGAGCGTGACGGGTTGATAAAAGGGGTTGACTGCTAGCCGGGTAAAGAGGAAGCTGAGAGCATCTCTCTCCTGGGAGAGGATCAAACAAGCCATCCTGAGCTGCCCTTGAGGCTTGTAAGTGCAGCCCTGACGAGATCTGAATGGATCTTGCCTTTATCTTCTTCGCTGAAGCCAAATCACAGGGGAAATGGGCAAGTGCAAACTTCTCAGGAGGTCAAAGGGGACTCTGCCACCCCACTAACCCACCTCAGGAGCACACTGCCTGGCTCCTCACAGCAGCACAACCCTCCCCTGCTCTTCCAACCTTCCTGTTTCTCCACCAGCTGAGCAGCAGCAGAAGACAGCAGCAGGAGGAACTATGGCTATCCTGCTAACAGCCAGTGAACCCAGCCTGACTTCACCAAGATGTGCCTCGGGCACCAAAGGCTCCAAACACCAGCAGTGACTATGAGCTGGCTCCCACCAACTTCCCCAAAAGGGCACATTTTAACTTTTGCTCCCATCCACAAATATTGTTCCCTACATCGTGGGGCCAAACAACACACCCAGGCTGGAAAACTGGCTCTCGCTGTCTCTTGGAACCAGGACCAAGACAAACGATGGCCTTGCTGCTGCTGTTTATTTCCTCTGGCTGAGATGGGTTGGTGGGAAATTGCCTCCAAAAATAAGGGGTTTTTTTTAAAGTCTCCAGTCCCCACAGGTACAGACAGACAATAAAATGCTTTTGAGAGCAAGCAATAAAGAAAACCACTAGTGTGGAAGTGAATTACTTACAGCCAATGCTAAGACCTGATAGAGGTTTCAGCAACTCCTTTACAGGCAATGATGGTCAGAGTGGGAGACTGGGCAAGGTGAGACTGTTAAAGAGCAACTGGAGGGTTTGCAGGAGCAAAGCCACCATCGGGCAGCTTGAAAAACACACGCAGGGCCAGCTGATGTATTCCCTCCGTCATATAGGAAGAGAGGGAGAAAAAGCATCACAACTTAACAGCAGAGGCCACGGGAAGAGCAGCCTGGCTGGGTGGGGAAGGTGGAGCTCCCACACTCTCAGCAACATCTACCAGCAACAGAATTGAGCCTTCACAAGCCAAGAGTGTGGGACAGCCTCGAGCAGGATGCTGAGCTCACCAGGAGGTCCAGCTCAAGGACTCCCAGGTCCTCGGAAGATCTGCCCAAGCTCCTGAGCCCAGGCGCTCCCACACGAGGGCCCGTAGCTGTGCCTCAGCCGCCCTGTGCAACCCCCTCAGCCAATTTCTTGCAAGCCAACTGCGATTTAGGTGAGAGCAGATGCTTTATTGAAAACCTGCATATTGAAGACCCCCATAGGCAGAGCCTGAATTATTCACGGACAGGCCCGGTAGAAGCTTTAACGCTGCACCACACAGCGGCACTGCCTCACTCAAGAGGAGGAGGAGGAATATGTGTGCCTCTCCACAAGCTCCTCACGTGCTTTCTCCAAGCATCCAAAAGCTGGAGCCCCACAGGAAAACCTTCTGGGCAGCCCTGGGTGGCTGCAGTGCCCCCTGAACTACTGGCTTCAGGGATGTCCCACGTTTCCCCAGGCCTGCCGCACACACTGCAGACCACCTTTCCTCCCCCAAAATAAACCTGGTTCAAGATTACGGACAGGAAAGTTGCTTCCTGAACTTTTATCCTCCATCTCGGCCCAGGCAAAGCCCAGGCTTCCCCTCAGGCCTCCCTGACGGGGCTCACGGGCCCAATTCCACAAAGCCTGGGGTCTCATCATCTGCTCTGGAGCTCTGGTCACCCTCCATGCCCACAGCCCACACTGGAGCAGAAGGTACTTGTGAGACAAGGCTTGTCACCAAGTGTCTCCACACCAGCGGCTGCCCTTTCCAGTCGTTACTTTTCCCACGTTCATTTACAGGGAGGGAAAAAAAAAACACGTAGCTCCCGCAACATCATTTCAAGTGTGAAAAGACGCAAAGACGAACGGTTGCAGGGATTTCAGCTGCACCGCCGCTCACTCCCGAGACAAAAAAAAAGGGTCACCTTTAAAAACGGAAACTTAATTAAAGACCATAAATAAAATCAGCTCGGTCGCGCCGTGAACTCGGGAGCAGTTGGTGCCGTTTGGCCCAGCGCAGATGAAGACCGAGAGAGAGGCTGCACGTGATTTCCAGCGGCCACGCACACCGCCCCGGCTCCCCGGCGCTCCCCAGGCTCCTCCGCCAGCAGGATTAATCACATTCAATAAGCGCAGTAATTAGGCCTCCTCTCCTGCTATATTGCACATGGCCATCTCAGATGGCTGCAGAAACGCAGCAGCTGCTTAACGTATCCTAGATGTCACGCTTCGCATCAACACCGGGCAAACTCTTCAAACTCCTCGCGACCGCTGAGCAGGAAAGGCTCCGAAAAAGGAGCGTGGTCGCCCAAACTGGGAAAATAATCTCCTAGGAAAAGAGTGACTCATCTTACTCTGGATACAGGCGGAATACGCTGTGTTAACAAGCATACCGCTTATTTACGGCTGTGTTCTCTGCCAGAGAAGCCATTATCCACCCCAGCATTCCTGTGTCAATACGGAACCTCGCTCTAAAATCCTAAAATTCAGAAAAATCCAGTTCCTCGGTTTTTCAGACCCCGCTGGCACCTGCCATGTAACACTCAACCCAGTTTTTCTCACTTATTTTGTGAACCAAAAAATATATATAGAATAGGAAAAAAAAAAAAAAAACCACAACCCCTAATCCTTGTCACCTTGCCAGGACATTCCTCTGCAAGCATTCATGGTACGACTTGTACCAACAGCAGATCCTGAAATACTTCTCTTCGCTCCTGCCGTCCAGTTGGCACAGCCAACCGAGCGAGCTAAGGGGAAGTCTGTGGATCCTTCCAAGAAAAAGCCTGCTACCAAAAAAAAAAAAACCCCAAACCCAAAAACCCAACCATCAAGGAAAGCAGCACATCCCTGCAGAGACACACACAGCCAACTTTCCCTATAGCAACAGATTCAGAGTGGTTCGAGTTCTCCTTCCTTCTTCCAACCCCAAACTGCTGCCCAGGGAGTTCAAGTCTCTACCCACTCACCGAGGGGCGATGACGCCTCTCAAGGCTGATGTCCTGGGAGAAGGGCAGCCTGCGGCTCCCCAGCATCTCCTGCAGAACTGGGCTGCCTGGGGTGGGCTGCAGGAGAAGCAGGAGGCACATCATCCCCGAGGGAGGAGAGCCCACAGGAGTGCGACACGTGAGGAACTGGTTCTTCCCAACCTGCCTGACCCACCAGGCTCAGCTGTGGGGTTATCCAGCTGCCTGTGCCTGACCTTCAAGGAGCTTCTTGCTCAGGAAACCCCAAACGTGGGACCATCTCAGCACCCCATTCCTTCCACCAAGTTACCACTTAACAGCTTTTTGCCACCACCAGCTTAAAACACATTGAAATGCTTCACTGCTTGGCTCCATTTCACCGGACCACAATTAACCAGCGTCCTGATGGCTACAGCCAAACCGCAGCCAGGAGAGGCAGAAAACCTGCAAAGCTGTAGGAAGACCATCTCAGCAAGCCCAAAGGATTTCTGCAGGATTCAAAGCACCCATGGAGTCAAGCCTAAGACACCATGTGCAAAGAGCCTGCAAAGGCTTTAGAGATCTGCCCAAGGTGAAGGCAAAGCCAGATTGAGGAATGACCCGGGTAGGATATCAGGCAGGGAACCACGGTGAGGGTCTTTCTCCTTTCAGACCCAGCACACCCCTGTGCTTCCCTCTGTTTACCCGCTGTGCCCATGCTGTGGACTTCACTTGTTTGCCTTTGGTCGCTCCCTCCTCTCCAGCCCCTCACGCTGAGAGCCAGCTGCCTCTGCTCACAACCCTCAATCCCAGCCCAGGAACAAAGCCAAAGTGCTCACAGATGCACCCGGCGTGAACCTGCCAAGGGGACTCAGCTGCAGAGCTGGCTGCTCTCGCCACCCTCCCTTGTCCAGGCTTTGCTCTGCACCAGGTACAGCCAGAGTTATTTCTTGGGGTGGGCAGCAGTGATCAACCCAACCTGCTGTAGAAGCTCCATGGTCTTGGCCCTTGAGCACCTGAGGAACCCTCAGGTGAGCAACCACGCACCCAAAGGGCTCTATTTACAGCACATCAGGCACTATTTTAGAACCCATCCTCACACCAGAGATGGAAAAGCAAAGCCCCCATTGGAAAGATTTTCCAGCACAGTACTTAAAGATGCAGACAAAGAGCAAATGGCTTTGAAAAATGGACTAATACCTCCCCAACCCCACCCAGTTTCAACGACCTCAATAGTGAATTACACTGAAAATTTCTACAGACCCCCCTATCCTGCACCCCCAGCTACCCCCAGATTTTTTTCAATGACTCTATATCCCAGCATTCTGGCACAAGATGCCAACTGAGCTGAACTTCACCAGTATTTTTAGCTTTGTTACCCAGAATAATTTCCGCAAAAGTTCAATTTTTCGGATGTTACAGGGAAAAGGAACGAAAAGTAAGTTGGGTCTGTTACCAAAAAATGTTTTCTTTTTATAGCACAGCCAAACTTCACCACTCAGGTTGAAAGTGAAGGAACCATGCTAAGCATTTGCATGTGTATCGAGACCTGACAAGCTCGATTAACACGTACCTGCATTCACGTGACTGTCAACGCAAAAATAAGTTTGGAGAGTTTGAAACATTTGTGAGCCAAAGCGAGATGCTTGGGTGACCACATCAGACCAGGCCTGGGGTAGAGCAGACACCAAGGCTCGCCGTTGGGTTCTTGAGTTACACGGAAGAACCAAGACACTTTTTTTTTTTAAGCAGCCTATTTAGACCTTGGAAACCTTCCGTTTACTGGAGAACAGAACTGGTTCTGCTTTTTGCAAACTGTAAGTGGTGTGAAAAACAAAACCAGGCAGGAGGAGCATGTTGCTGGGTCCCTCTTTACCCACCCTCCCCAAATTTAGCTGAATCTGACCCACTTCCAACTTAACCGTGTTATTCTGAGCCAAGAAATCAAAGCGCTGAGAAATCAAAGCAAACCGAGGCAAGGTAACATGCTGAGATCAATCCCTGCTCATCAGAAGGGACATTGCTCTCTGTCCACACATGAGCCACATGCACATTTCAGGGGAGCACAACCAGGGGGGCAGACAGAAAATTCACTTTGGAGGCTGCTTTTTGCTTCCAAATCTTTGGGGGTTTGTTTCTGCTGAGCACCAAGGAACCCACCCTGCTAGAAACTGAAGGTCTTGCCTGCATCTCCGCCCTTAGGCATCCAGCACCCTGAGGCCTTTCTCCTCTCCCCAGCAATGGTGATTTTAGAGAAACAGATTCACCTCAGTGACTCTGTGCTGGTTTTATTGTTAGTCCGATTACGGAATAAGCATTAAAAGAATGCTTTGCATAAATCTACCGTAGCAGGGCTTTTATTTCACTTCCAGGTCAGGGTTTTTTCCAAAACCACGGAGCATCAAATGCAGAAGAGAAACTGTGAGAGAGCAGCGTTTTGAGATGAACCAGGGAGCGAGAGTGGTGCAGTTCAGAGCAGAGCAGCTCCTGTGGTTAAAGCATCTACAGCATTTCCAGCCGCACAGTGCTTGCTCGGGGAGTGCCCCAAAATCACTGCCAGCCTCCCAAGGGAGGCTACGAAGGAAAACAGGGACACCAGGAAAGCTGCGAGAGAGGGGAGCAGACGGGGGAAAAAGCAGCTCGGAGAAAGTTGAAAGGGGAATGCAGAAAGAGAAAGCAAAACAATGAAAGCAGGGAGGAAGAGCAGCCCAAGAGGAAACGGAGATGAGTGGTAGAAACGAGCTCTTCGCAGTCCTCCCGTCAGCCTCGGGAGCCACACACCAGACTCCACCACACGCCTTCCTTTTCTACACTGAAGCAAACCAGTGCAACCCGTTACAGCAACGGGCAGCTGCACAGGAGGGAGGGAGGGTGGCTTTTTTCAGATGTTCAGTGTTTTTAATGATGTCTTCAAAACGCATGGCAGTCCAAGGGAAGAAACCGGAAGGCAAAAGTGCCACTTGTGCTAGCACAACAAAGCTAAACCAGCACAGAGCCTGGGCACAGTCAGTGCCACCACACAACGTAGCATTGCCCCCTGTCACCCCGCGCAACAGCCCCGTGCAAAGCACTCGTGAATGCAATTGGGATGCCCGTGGGCCGGGGGAAGGTGAGGAGCTGGTACCTTTCATTGCCCGGCTGGAACTCAGAGAGCAGGGACGGCCTCCGCCGCTGCGGCTGCATGATAGACCCCGGCGGGAGGTGGGAAGCAAAATCCCTGGAATGATGCTGGTACTCCAACAGCGCGACGTCCTGTGGAAACAAAGGCAGAAGAGCTCATTAGGCTGGCGGCAACTTTCGAGCAAGCGTTGAACTTGAGAGGAGGTTTAGATTAGCTGTAAGGAAGCTCTTCACTCTGAGCGTGGTGAGACACCGGCACAGGCTGCCCAGGGAAGCTGTGGATGCTCCATCCCTGGAAGTGTTCAAGGGCAGGTTGGACGGGGCTCTCAGCAACCTGGTCTAGTGGGAGGTGTCCCTGCCATGGCAGGGGGGTTGGTATTGGACAGTCTTTACGGTTCCTTTCCCACCCAAACCATTGATGATTCTACGAACTCTGACAGCTCAGAAGAAACCACACAGATAGTCCTTTGGAGCTCTGGGTGCTGGCCCACAAAGCTCAGTGCTTTTCTCCCAAGAAGGTTTCCCAGTAACTCCCAAATCCCGCACTCTGTTGGGACGGCAGCTCAGCTCCTGGTCCAACCTGCCTCCAGCTTTTTCCTGGGGCTGCTCGCAGCCTGGCTCCTGGGATAGGACCCCAGCAAGCACAACCCAGCCACCGAACACGCACACAGGGATTTCTGGCATCCGAGCAGTCCCGATAACTCCAAATCCGACAGGAAGAACAGGTAAGAATTAAATTGAAAGTCCCGGCATACTTTCAGCTTCAATAACCCACGCAGCAGTTTGGAGAAAGAAAAAAGAAAAAAGAAAAAGAGAGAAAGAATAGAGCGTCCCTTTAAAGAGAGCTCCCCTGGGCTGAGCTCAAGGGGTTTGAAAGGACAGTTTGCTACTTATTATGTGTACGTCCCTTTTGTTCCTTGACCCTTGGAGAGTACAGTACAGTATGTTCCTGATTTTAATTAAATAAGAAGCCCTCCTGCTCTGTGCCACAGACCGATTCCAGCAACAGTATTTTAGCTGCTACACTCAGCTGCTATTTTTTTACTTGCAGATAGATGCTTGACCAGAAGACTAATCATCTAATTAACTAAGACCTTCAGCAATGGCATAAAAAGCCATGTCACAGCATATCCCTGGTAACGCCGACACACATTTACCTTAGAAGAACCAATCCCACCTGCGAGTCCATTTTGAACAGTTCTCTGCTGGAACAACAACAAAAAACCCCCACTTTCCTATTTCCTCAAAAAGTAAAAAAGAAATTTCAGAGTCTAAAAAGAAAAATAAATCAACCCATAAAATACCACACGCATGTGAGCGGGGGACTCTCAGTCTTAAGAGCTGTAACAGAAATTATTTGATCAGACGTAGTAAAGACTGACGTGCTCCAGCACTAGGGAAGCTGGAGAAGTGTCCCAGGGAGGTCCATGGCAGGGAAAGAAAGGATTTGGGAGGTTCAGTAGCAACAACCAGCCCCTGGAGACCCCTCTCTCCCAAGCTGCCAGTGAGCAGAGCAGCCCTGTGTTGGATGCCACGTTCTCCTCCAGCCAGCTGCACAGCAGGAGGGAATGTCACGGCCCAACGTTTTGGGCCGCCACAGGGTAAAATGAGACATTTGCATTGCAGCTTTCTGCAAAGCCAGGAAGAAAACCAGAAACTGTTACCACTTGGTCCAGGAGAACCAAGCAAAGCAGATCCCCTACCTCACAGTCAGGCTTCTCTCACACAAAAGCTGAGAAAGCCAAACATCAAACGGAGGAGAAAGGGGAACGGTGGTGCCTGACGGTCACCACTTCTCCTCACGCCTAGAAAGGTGCATCAGCTTTCGGAATCGCGTTCATTTCTCCCCAGCATCAGGCAGCAGCGCGGTGCTGCTCCTTCGCTGTTCCGAGAGGCCTTGGGAAACAGCAGGAAACAGGGGCCTCCGCCAGCCCCAAACTCTCGGTCTCCACCTCCAGCGCGGCCATTTCAAACCTCAGCCCCTGGGGCGAGGGATGTCTTCAGGCAACTTCTTGCAACGTAAAGAAGGCATCGCTGGGGCAGCATCTACTCATCCTCGCAGGGATGTTCCACTTCTGCTGCAAATCCCAGCATTAAGGGAGGACGCTCACCCGTGATGCTCCTTTTCCTTCAGCTCCAGAGCCCATCCTCGCAGGATGCCACGGGGGGCTGCAGGACAGAATATGCCGTCGGTTCATCCACAGATTGGACAAACTCAGACATGGGGCGTGAAGAAGCCCAGGAGCTCCTACAGCCCGAGCCAAAGCAGAATCACTACCTACAAGGAGCTTCCCCACGTTCGCGCTCCTCTTGAAGTTCAAAAATCAAAACAAAACAACAAAAGAGCTACACAGCTCCTGACATCCACCTACAAAACAAACACTCCACGTCTGGGAAGACACACCAATAGGCTCACAACCAGGACCATCACCTTCCGTGGGCGTATAAACAAGAATTACCCGTCTGGGAGGCTTGAAGGCTGTGCCCTTGAGTAAAAAAGAAAGGCTCTTGCATGTCCCAAGAACCATCTGTTTTTCCTTTTCCCCGTGCCCACACTCACCTGAGCTTTGCCTTTTCCTCCTCTAACCCCTGTCAGAAAGTTGCTGGTGGAGCTCAGAGCCCGCTGGCGTGGCCTGAAGTCACAGGCAAGCTCGTCACACCGGCCGCTAGCTCCGGGCCGGGATGGCAGACGTGCCTCTTCAGATTCCCTACCAAGGGCAAGGCTGGTGAGCACCAAGCTCCTGCTTTTCCAGACGTCGCCCAACTCACCCTGACCTTCTCTGCTTGGCTCCCATCAATTTTCACTTTTACCAGAAGAAAATGTAACCTAAAAATGAGTGAGAAGGATTCAGCGCCCTGTGATGAACTGTCAAAGGAACTGCAGGAGACCTGGCAGGACGTAGGTGGATTAATTGCTCCAGAAGTTACTGCAGCAAATTGCACCATGAGCTATGACTCTGTTTTTCAAACACAAACACCAGAAAGGTTTATGAGCTACCTTCAGAAGAGGTTTAAATTTTGTTTAGCCGGGTTTTAAAGCCATATGCTGGGAAGCACCTTGCTGTCAGCACCACGGCCCCTTCCACACGTGGGCAGAGACACAGGCGCAGAGTCCAGAGGGTACCACGTCAATTCCCCACCACACAAGCAGGATTCAGTCCCCATCCTGACCTAAAATATCAAGTGCTGCCTTGGCACCTGAGCTAAAACAACTAAAAACCCCTGTAGCCCCAAGCTACATGTTGCTCCTTTTCCCCTCCATTGCTTTGCTGGTTTTGACTCAATTCCATTTTTCGCTCATCCTTTCCCTCTCTTTGCATCTCTCCCCACCCTCCGCAAACCCTCCTCCAACCCTCTCAAATCTGTTGATGTATCGGAGCACCTTCACCAGGACCCTCGACCCCCCCATTGCCTCCAGTCGGGACTTTGTTCTTCTTCCACCAACCTTCCTGCTGCTCTCTGTGCTCCCACACAGATGTACTTTTTGCAGGATTTTATAAATTCAGTAAATGTTAGGAAACTGAAATTAAGGAAGCAAAAAGATCACGGGTAGTCGGGGGCTCTGGCACATCAACAGATTTGAGGGGTGGGAGGAGGGTTTGCAGAGGGCAGGAGGAGATGTGAAGAGAAGACGAGCACCTTTTCCACTTTGGTTGATAGAACTTCTGCTACTTTACTCAGGCAAAGGAGGGGGAATGTTTCCAAAACAAAACCAAAGCAAAGCAACCAAAACCACTTCGGAAGTCTCAACGTCAAGACCTCATCGTTCCCCTGACAAAACAGCAGCTTCTCAAAATACAACCCCGGGTGAAGGGAACCCTGTCCCCTCTAACCGTGCAGGCTGGGGATAAGCAAACAGGTCAGAGTTTCCTCTCTCCAGACCACTGGAGACCACTCCCAAGCACTGGTGGGAGGATCCTGTCCTCCAGCTCAGACATTTGTCCCCCTGCACAACCCCACCACGCGTATCCTTGCTCTGGTGCCTCTTGCTCCTGCGACAACTCCCCCGCCAATGTCTGGCCAACCCACGCTTGCCCAGGGGCAGCAGCAGGACCAGGTCAGGAACAGAACTGGAAAGCCATGGAGATCACCCAGCCAGGGGATGAAGGCTGGATCCCCACCACCGGGAGCAGCTGGACATCCAAGCGCAGTGAAGAGGCTGGGTCGTCTCCATCTCCCAGTCCCAGAAATGCCTCGCTGGCTTTGTCCTTCACCATGAACACTGCAAAGCCCTGGCCTTGATACAACAGCCCAACTCTCTCTCTCTCTCTCGTTCATCAGACCCATTTCAGCCAAACTGTGACATGGGTGATGCTGAAGACAACAGACCTCCCAACCCTCCTCACCGCCTGCTGTGGTGACTGGTGAGGAAGGGTCTCATGGAGAAAACAACTCAAATGGAGCCGCTTTCTGCCCAAATACGGCCAGGAGCCTGCCCTGACAAGAGCTGGCTCCAGCCAGTCCTTCTGAGCAGCTCCTGGCCCCGCACCTCAAGAAGCCGCTGGCTGGGCTGAGCCAGCACCAGCAACATCGGCAAAGACGGACAGACACCGAGAGCGCCATAAATCATCCCAGAGGAGCGACGCAGCACAAGGACAACATTCAGAGAGATGAAATGCTCAAGAGCCAAAAGCAGCCTCATTAAAACACACTTCTTCATGCAGGAGACTGAAGAGGTGCTTGGGCCCAGCCCGAGGCGCTGAGATCATCTTGTGGTGCCAGCAAAGGAGGCTGGACACGTCCGCGCTGCCCCGGCCCGGGGGTGCTGGGAGGGGGAGCTGCTGAAAGCACTCCCAGTCTCAAGGTCTCTTTGTGTTATTACCAGATTCGGGAGTGCCGAGAGCGCCGTCTCCCTCCCCTTCCTGGTAAATCCTCTGACCCCAAATAACCTGAGTCTATCAGGCTCATTAAGATACACTAATCAAACTGTCTAAAGCCAGGAGACTGAATGCAATACTGCAGCAAAGCCCTTGGCAACACCGACACAGCCCCGCGGAAGGGGGAAAGAAAAAAAAATTGAAAAAAAAGAAAGCAAGCTTTTTCTTTTTTCCTCCAAATTTTTCGCAAACTTTCAGGCTGCTGCCTTACCCAGCACAATGTCTCGGGCAAAATCTTCTGTGCCGTCCCCTGACCTCAGGATAACCCCCACGCTAAACTGCGACCTGCGCCCAGCCGCGCGCAGCCTTGCTGCCTCTCTCACTTTCTGTTTTGAACGCGTGCGCTTGCTGGGGCGCTTCATTTCTCCTTCCCCTCCTCGCAGCTGCCCGGGGTTCTGGGCTGTCTGACCTCCAAAGAGGAGCAAGAAAAGGAGGTTTGAAAGCGATGCTGGGAGCACCCCCGGGCGCTGACCCACAGCGCGCAGAGCCAGACAACACCGCGCCGTGGCCTAGGGCAGCTCTGACCCTGCTCTCCCAGCTCCGGCGCGGAGCGCATCCATACGGACAAGGCGCCTACTGCCCGCTCCGTCCAGATGGCGAGAATTAGTCCCCGAGGAGAAGACCCCAGAGACACGAGGCCTGCGGAAAGGAAGCCTGGAGCTGGTCTTGCAAGAGCAAGGCGAGTTGCTCCTCCTCTCTTCCTCCTCCTACCAGCAGAAAAACAAGTGCAAACGCCCTGCGCTTCTGGCTTCCTTGGAAAACAGCTCTGGAGCAAACCCGTGGAGACCTAGAACGCAGCCAGACCAGCACCTGCAGCACAGCTCGAGCAGCCCAAAGCATTAGATCCATCCCCCGGCGCTTACCACGTTCTTCAGCCGAGAAAACAACTGGGAGCTCCCCGCTGAGTTTCAGTGCAAAGGCAGCTTCGCATGAAAACCACGGGCTCTTGTTTTGCAGTGACGCCGAGGAGGAGCGGTCCCGGGGTCAGCCACCACATCCGCCAGCTGAGCCGGCTCCCCGGCGGAGGGTGGCACCCGCGCCAGCACCCGGCTCTAATCTCGGCATCGAGCACGGGCAGCGCCTCACCTGAGGAGCTCCCTGGGCACAGGAGTCCTCGCCCAGCTCCGAGCCGCTGCCCCGTGCTGCCCTTGTCACCTTTTGTGGGCAGGCAAACAGGCCAGGCCGCTGCACGCCCTCATCGAGGAGCAAATCCCAACTCCTTGCCACCTCCACCAAGGCTTAAGCCGTGGGCTGCTCGTTCCGAGCTCACCCAGCATTGTATAGCAAACAGTTTGTATTTCCTGACGAGGTGCTATTTCTGCCTTTTTTCCTTAAATGAGGCCAATTAATAACAGCGGGGTCCGAATAGCGAGCGAAAAAACCCCCAACAATGCCAAAGCATCCCTATTTATTTCAGTAGTTATAAACTGTCCCTTCTATAATTTCAGAAGAGGGTGCTTGGCCCATCCCTGCTGCTCGTGGGCAGCACGCGTGCTGTCCTGGCAACTCCTATAACCCCAAGGGAGTCGGGGACACACAACTTGGTTGCCCTACGTGGTGGCCAAGACTTGCCTGCAGAGCCACCCCGTCCCCCTAGGAAGCACACGGTAGGTTGAGTTTCCCACAACCCCAGAAGCACCAACCCCAACTTGAAGCCTGCAAAGGTCTTGGACTATTTGACAATTGCTGTGTGCAGCAAGATGCTGCTTGAGCCCCTTGACACAAGCCTGGCTGCAGCAGGAGGCTGGGCTAGCAATCAGTGCTGCCCCAGAGCCAGGCCAACCAGCTCTCCAGACCCTGGTGGGGTGGCCAAAGCAGCACGGTCACCACCCCAGAAGCTTTGCCCGAGAGACAAGATGCCCCCCACCCCTGCTCTGCACACCCTGAACTTTGAGAAAAAGAAGCTGCTTTAAATCTCGTTCTGCCAGCAGCGAGCGTGACCTATTTTAGCACTAAAAGGAAAAGCTCTCTGGTGCCTGGATACCCCTTGGCTCTGGCAGTGCAGCAGTTGCTCATCAGACCGAGAAATGCACTTTCGAGCCTTTGCCTGGAGAAAACAAATTTTCCCAAAGCCGGTTCAGGTAGGAGGAGGGGGGAAGGTCTGGGAGGGACTGGGGCTGTAGCAGAGCTGTCCCTGCGTGAGGGGACAAGCGTGGCATAGAGCCCATCGCCCACAGCCTCCCCACCAGCCTGCGCTACCGAAACCCTCTGCTGAAGTGCAAAAGAGGTGGTTATTGATCAGAACAGTTTGTCCACAAGTACCCTGATGTCTGCCTCACTTCCTCCCCAAAACCCTGGGAGAAGCTCACTGCAGATTTAAGCAAAAAAAAACCAAAACCAACCAACCAACTCCAACCCCATAAACCAAACAACAACTCCTCCACAATCAGCTCTACTGTCGGAGATAAGGTCAGTAATAAAAACCTGGCTGAATACGCGCATTTTTATCTTGCCTACGGGGATGCAACATGTGCTGAGAAGACAAACGCCCTCATTGTTCCGACACAGTCTCGCTGCTATCCATCTCTCAGAAGCTGCTGACTCGGCCTTTTGTTTTAGGAGGTGACCACACTGCGCGTGGCCCCTTCTTGGAAGGCATCGATTTCTGCTGCCATCCCCGCACCGAGGCCGCGGCCGTACCAGCTGCACAGAAACGCATCCTGCCCAACACCCTCCCGCCGGCCTCGCCAGCAAGCCAGGGCGGTCAGCAGCGCTTAACTGTCCCATCTGAATGTGCCATTCATGGGGAAATAGTCACGTCTGGGTGGGGGCAGCGCTCAGCTGTTGTGGCTTCCCAGTCATCTGACCGGTGCCGGGCGCTGGAGCCAGCCGCCAGCCCTCTCCCTGGCAGCCCGAGGTGCCCGCAGAGGAGCGGCACATCCACTACACTGCTGCTTTTCAGTCTCTCTCCATCACAAGACTTTTGTCCCAGTCGCATCCAGGCGCCATTGAGCATTGAGTGACCCGTCTGCCCTTCCTCCACTCCCCACGCCTGGTGCTCTTGTGGCCACCGACACCCACGTGGGGCGAGCAGATCTCTTCACACGACAAGCCTCAAACTTCCACGTTAAAAGCACTAGGTTATTTCACTCATCATTGCATCTCTTCTGCAGCACGGTCCCACATCATCTCCCACTGCACCATACGTGGTCCCACAACACCCATAATCAATCTGCAGGTCCACGTAGGACCCTTGTACCTTTCCACGTCCCCTGCTCAGCTCTCCCCTACACTTCCCTGCACCTCCTTCAGGCCAAAGAACCCAACTTGCTCAGTATCTGGAACAAATGTGGTGGCGCTGACAATCAGCAAGAGCCCCCAGACTTGCAGACGGTGTCTCCAGGGGCTGGTGGGACAACGCGGGCAGAGCCAGGCCAGGAGAGCAGGCAAAGGCTTCACCGCTCCAAAAGAGGCTTTAGTGGGTCTCTACCTTTGCCAAACCACGTACACAGCAGAAGTTTATTCTTCCCCTGTGCATTCACAATCTTGAGATGAACCAAAAGCAAAGCACCACCCTCTGCATGCAGTCACGTCCAAAAAGCAGATTAGGGAGCAATCGTTTACAGTAGCTTGAAGAAAAATAGCTGGTTTGGACAAAGGCTTATCCTGGGGAAAATGAGCTTTAAACATAAACTGCTGTGAGCCAACTGCTCCTTCCTGGCAATGGGAGAGAGACCCCAGGGCAGGGAATTAGGTGTCCTGTTCCTTCACCTCCACGCTCTCCCAGCCCCACAGCAGGAAGTCAAATTTCCTGAGTCCCCTACTGAGAGCTCATGCAATCCTCCCCTGGAAAGGTACTCGAGAGAGAGAGAGATCGCGCCGAGTTCTCGTGACAGACCCGATCAGAGGCAGCATTTCCAAGGTATGTTTTTGATTTTCAAGTCATTCCTTATAACATTAAGTGGAGCCCAGGAGGCAGAATCCAGGATGCGAATCTCTGGCACGAGCCGCCCCCCTGCTCAGCTGCGCAGCTGGTAGCAGGAGGCTTTGCTTTGCGCTCGGAGGTGGTGGGAGAAGGCTCTTCGCAGCCCGGGGGATTTTAGCATTTGGCACCATAAACTCTTCCGTTCTGCAAGTTCCCAGAGCACCGACACAGGCTGGCATTTTTGCTTCCAGCAGATCAAAGTGTGAATAACTACTCCAAGGAAAACCAACACAGCAGCAGGGGCGCCTTGTCATGCAAACCACGCTGCCTCTGCAGGCTTACCTGGCCTCGCCTTGCCACGCTGATCATGTCACTGCAGAGAGAAGCGAGTTCCTGCCATCTCCAGAGCTTCCATCTCCTCACAGCACCTTCCACGGCAGGACACGGGTTTAACTCGCCCTGCTCAGCCTGCTGGGAGGAGGAGTCTGGGCAGGGAAGGCCCTTGATTCCCCCCAGGCCACCATTTGGCTAGGACACCAAATCAGCGCACAAGTTTGCACCAACCTCTTGTCTCTGGTTCAGACAGACAAGGAAGTTATTTATCACGGGCCAAAAAAGCCGAGCGATCGGGCTGGGACGCTCCTGCACAAGCGCTGTTTCGCAAACAGGGAGTCTAAGGGAGGAACTGCAGAGCTGCTCCCTGACAGGAGAGGTGGCCCTGGAGAAACCACGAGGGGCTCAAAGCTGAAGCAGAGGGGTTAAGGAGGGGTGAAGCTCACCTTTTCCGCCTCAGCTGAAGCCATCTGCAGCGAATGGGGGCAAAGAGCAGCAAGAGGCACGCTCAGCACCTCTGGTTTTGCAGGGAGGGGCACAGTGCTCCTGAGCGGGATTCAATCCCCAAACCTGTTTAGTATCTCTAGTAGGTAAAACGCTAAAAGCACCCCAAAAGCAGGAGCTGTTTTGGTGCAGAGGTTGCTGCACGAGGACGCTTTGTGTGTCCCGACCCCCAGCATCTCCTGCAGCTGATACCACCCTCTGAGAACCTGCATCCGCCGCCGCATCGTTCCCGCGGCTCCGAAATGTCAGGGTGCTAAGAGGGGGAGGATGACTGGTAAGGAGGGCACAGCAAGAAACTGGATCCACACGGGAGGAAACGAGGGGAACCCTTCTGTCCTCGGGGAATATTGATCACGAAGAGGCTTTAAAAGGAAAAGGGGACATCGATCTGTTTGCAGAAAATATCTGCAGGTTGCCTGAAAATGAGTATCCATCCTCCATGTAGATGTTTCCTCTGAGAGAACATGAACTTCAGACACGTTAGAAGGTTAAGAGCATAAGTAATGTGGTTTTTCACCTTTAGCTAAAGGTCACGGAGCATTCAAACAATTCCTCCGGTCCCAAAATGAACGTGACAGAAGCCAACTAAGCACCTCAAGATTACAGCTGATGAATATGGACGACAAAAACATTTCCCCTGCAGTTTGGCCAAGAACCGCTCAGCGCTCCTAAGAACAAACTGATTCTTGGTGATTTCAGTTTTACCTAAAGAAAGTCAAACAAACCAGAACCTTTCCACCAAGCTTCCCTTTAAAAGCATGCACGCTTGTCCAAGGTTTGGGGGTTTTTTTAAGTGGTTTTTTTTTTTTTCTTTCAGTAAAATGGAATTAAATCTAGGGTCATTATAGAATATTGCACCATTTTCACATCCAGCCTCCCTGACAGCTGCTAGGACCAGATGTCTCTTAGTGAGGAGGAGGATGACACCCTGACACAGCTGGGGACCAACATACCCTGTGGAAGGGCCTCTTCGCTGCATCACCCATCAGAGCTCAGTCTGGACCAGACCCACAGGTTCACAGCCCTGCCCAAAGCTGCCTGAAAGAGCCAAAGCAGCCAACAAAGATCCTCACTCGACCAGGACAGGGATCTTCTCTGCCAGCTCCAAACTCAGCAGTAACTCCTTGAATGCGCTGCCCATATGGTGCCCATATGTACAAAGCATATTTCTGTTTATTCACTTGAAATGCATCTTTTTTTCCCCATTTCGTTGGATATTCCCTTGGGTTTTATACGACGGGAGAAGAAAAACCACCCAAGCCTGCTTTCACTGCCTGCTGCCCCTTCGCAACGTCCCCTCTCGCTTGCCTCATCTGTGAAATCAAACAGCTGCAATCCTTGAAATCACTCCTCATAAAGCCTCTCCAAGCCTAAAATAACGTCACAACTCCTTTCTGAGCTCAGTATTCCTGCAGGTCTGCATTTCCCTGGGTGCGACTGTCCCGGTTGGACTGTGATTATTTATTTATATTCTAATGGCATTTGCAGCCGTGCTGAGCTCGGTCCGGCGCACACACCCAGGAGGTGACCCAGGGCGTTTCCACTGCCAGGATAAGGTTCCCCAGGCTGACAAATTCCCAGTTCTCAGGAAAGGATGTCGTGGAATGCAGAAAACCAGAATCAAAATCTCATTAGACGCAAGGCACGCTAGTGTCGGGTTGGTTTTGGCCTCTCTTGCTTTCTCCCAAACAAGCTCTCGCTGTGCAAACACACCCCATGACAAAACTGACCTGGCCAAGACATGCAAGCGAATACCGCCGACTTTTAATATTAAACAGCGCAGCAACTTCAAAGCACTTGGGCTCTCCTCTCCCAAGCTATCCCACCAGAGATCAGCTCCAGCCCCAGAGCCATGGCCGGGTTCCAGCGCACGGCGCCGCCGAGCAAGAGACACGTGTTTGCAAACAGCTGAGAGTGGCAGGGCGGATCACGCCGGGACACGCTGCAAGGAACTCTCTGCCCACCCTCCCGAGGAGAGGCAAGGTGCCGCTGGTCTGCGTGGGGCTGGCGCCTGTCATCCAATAAAATAAAATAAAAAAATATACAAACCAAAATCTCAAGTCCGACCTCTCCTGTATCCAGACACCTCAAAGGTATCGCGTAACTTCGGAAGATTACGGGCGGCAGTAAAAATAGCTTCTAGAAACAAATGCCAGCAACTCCTTCCAACATTAATACACTCGAATAAAACCAGTATTCACTCAGAGCAGAGAGTAGGGCAGGCTGAGAAACCCCGAGCTCCATCCGCCTTGCAAACAACTGCCTCGCTTGGTTCATATCCTGCTGTTGCGACACGAAGTAGAGTCATCCGGAGTTTGCAGGAGAGCAGGACTCAGCGCTGCCCTCAGGCTAGAAGCCTTCCCCACTCTTCTAAAACCTGCCTCCGCGTCGGGTATTGAGGTTTTTCTTTGGTTTGTTTTTAAAACAAAGTTTTGCAACAACTGCAGCTCTCACCTGGTCACATCCTCCTCCCTCTCGGGCTGCGGATAAAAAGAGAACTGAGATTTTCTTTTTGAGACCAGCGCTCCTGTTCTGTCCCACCTCCCGAACAAACACGCTCGCATCGATGGAAGCAAAACTCCCATAAATCGAACCAGGTCAGCGTGTCTCATAGCCTGGATGAAAAGCTTCTTTGTGCAGAAGCACGCAGGCCCCGAGCGATCTAGATGAGCCAGCCAGCACAGCCAACAGCTCGGCCTTGCGCCCTCCTTAACATTTTGATTTCAAAGCCTTTCCAAAGCCTGTCTCCGCTCCCTGCGCTGCTCTGCTGAAGCCCAGCGAAGAGGGCAGATGAGGTAATTTCACCCCTTCACTGACACTTGGTGGGTTTCCAGGCTTCCGCGTCAAACCCTAAAATCATCGCCGCAGGGATGTTGTTACCGTTCAATAGCCGCTCCTGTCAGAAACACAACCTTGAGACAAGGTCTCGTCGCTGCCTTGTGTGACAAGCCCCTTGCTGGCTGTGGCCATCTCTCTCGCTGTATCCCACCAAGAAGCAGCTCCAAAGAGCAGCCTCGCAAGCGTGTGCCACACTCCAGCACCTAATAAGATTCATTTAAGCAGCTTGAGCTGACTAAAGCTGTTCCACTAAGGAGAGTTTTTTTCCGTGAAGGGCTTAAACCTAAAACATTCAACCATGCAGGATGAGCAAGCACAGACGTGAGTGACACGGCACAGAAAGGGGAGGCTGGCTCTGGGTGAATTAACCTGTGCAAGCTCCGCTGCATTCAACAGAACACGGCCAACAAAGAAAAAAAAAGGAATCACAACTAGCTTCTGCCTTGATCCAAGAGGAGATATGACTATGGGTCAAAGGTAAGAGGAGGTAAAAGTATGGACGGATAAAATGGAAAAAACCAGCAGCTCAGTTTTCTCCTCACTCCCCAGGAGCACCACGCAGGCAGGGGCAGGTCTCCTGATCCCAGGGGAGGCGGCAGGGTCACCCCCACAGTCCGCCTGGAAATCAGGAGAGCTCTCCCGTGGGCGTGAGGAGCAAGGACTGGGCTTGCTGGGAAGCGGTGAGCCCACACACTGGAGAGGATGTTTGTTCCCTTGTGATTCAGCGCTGAAGAAAGGCCGAGCCGAAGAGGGCTGGAGGCCACATGCTCCTGCTCCACGCCGATGGTCACCCTTTCCCTCTTCCCCCCAAGCTGGCTGCTGCATCCAGCCAAGTGTGCTCTTGCCAGGAGATAAACAGACTCAGGTGCAGTGAAGAGTCAGAGCCTGGGAGAATCGCCACAGAAGAGGCTGGAAAGGGAGAGGAAAGCTGAAAGCAGCGTATGGAGCAACAAAAGAGGATCCCACAAGGGAGGAACGACGAAATCCCGTACCACAGGCACGGAAACGGTCTGATTTCTCTCGAACAGCCACATCCGAGACCAGCGACAGGGACGCGCCACGCGGCTCCTACCCCACGAGTGGGTAGGGAAGGGAAGTTTCTCGCCTTACCGCATGTGGTCGAGCAATCTGGACCGGATAGGACATGGCGTGGGGCGGGTAGCGCGGCTCGGCAGCGCGCCAGCTCTGCGTCACGGGCTGCGTAGATCCAGACATGGCGAAAGAGCAGGCGCGGCGGGCGCTGCTGCTTCCAAATCGCCGACGAAGGATTAGGAGAGCCGAGAGCTCCTCTTCATCGCGTGTGTGTTTTCCACGTCACGCAACAACTGGAAGCAAACAGAGGAGCGACAGGTTAAAATTCAGTCAACCGCAGTCCCACGAGACGACGAATCATCCGGCGTCGGGTGATCACCAAAACCTGACTGCCCTTGGAATTCTCCAGCAGCCCCATTTCCCACTTGGCAAACGCCACCGCCAAGTGTTTTTTTGCTGTGGATTACTCCTGTCCCAGGCAAGTCCAAATACAAGACTATTCCAAATCCATTCCAGCCGAGTGCCCTGGAAAGCCTTCCCCCCCGCCCCAGCAGCCATGCCCATCCACTGGGCTATGCTAAAACCCGGGACTAAAGTGCTCCACGTGCTTCCAGTGCCACCTAGACCAGCCCTTCTGAGCAGGACCAAGAGCCAGAGAAGATGCTGGGCCCTGAGGGTATTTTCACAAACACCCCCATCATCACCCCTCTGCTCGCTGCTTTACCACGTGTTGCGATTCCTCTCGCAGCTCTAACAACATCGGGAAAACCAACCAAGTGGGAGGACTCCCCTTGGCCCCAAGAGGAGATTTACAAGTTACTGAGTTTTAGATACTCAAGCGGTTTGTTTGGAGAGCATTTTGAGCCTCCTGGGTTTTGTCTGGATTTCAAGGAAAAAGGAACACGTGTCTAAAGGCTGCCCCTCAGCACTGACAGTCTAAGGTGCATTAACTATAATTCTCATATTAATAGCTATACAAAGCATCAATTCCCAGTGCTGCCTGGGCTCGGGGGATGCTGCCAGGACTGATCCTGAGCAGGCAGAGCCCCAGCTCCCCCTCCTCAGGACCTATTCTCCATCCCACCCAACGCTGAGCACACCCACACACCTCCCCTAAGACATAGAGATCTCTACTGGGTTTCTGGCAGTTATCAAAACCTTTCCTCAGCACACGGGGAGCAGGAGAGAAACCGCCCGGCGCCGTGAGCTCACCGGCAGCGCCTCCCCGCGCTCTCGTGGTCTCTGCTGCACGGGGGGCACGGCCAGCCCCAGCCAACGCAATCGCAACCGAAACAGCAGCTGCCGTGCGTGCGAGAAAACCAAAAAGGGGGTGGGAAAGGGAAAGAAAAAAAAAAGAAAAAAGTAAAGAAAAAGAGGAAGTTTTTCTTTTTCTTTTTTTTTTTTTTTAAACTCCTCTGAGACCATAGATCAGCCCGCGCTGATCAACCGCTCGCTATCTGCTGTAGGCAGGCACAGCACCACTGCCGGTTTGCCGGCATCCACGCGCTGCTCACCAGGCAGAAATCAAACCAAAGCAAGGCAACGGTCCTCGGCCGGCCAGGCACCACAAGCAGCAGGAAAGCAGCCTAAGGAGGCACCTTACAAACACCGCGAGTTTTACAAAAACTACGTTTTTCAGCAAATTCCCACTCAGGCCTAAGGAGGACAGATGTGCAGAGGCATCTCCAGGCTCCTGCCCAGGGTCAGCTGAGCCACTTCGGCAACAGGTATTTTGCCAGGTTACGTATGGGAAAAACACGCGGCAAGGTTTGGCTCTCAGGGCAGGGAGAGGAGGGACTGCGAGGTCACAGAATCACAGAACGCTGGGGATAGGAAGGGACCTCAAAAGATCATCTAGTCCAATCCCCCCGCCAGAGCAGGATCACCTATAGACCAAGGTCCCCTCCTGCCTTCAGCTCAATCCCTGCACCCACACAACCCCACCAAGCCCTGGGGCACCTTACCTACCACGCCAGTTTGGGAAGCACCGGTGGCCCAGGACCAGCCGGACCCTGACCCAGGCCAGGGCCAGCCTCCCCACGCAGGAGCTCGGCGTGCTCAGAGCGATCCCGTCCAGGGCAGGAAAGCCCCTGCGCTCACGGGGGAATTCAGAGGCACCCAGAAGGCAGCCGGGGCGCGTATTTACACTTCCAGTATGACTACCCCACTTCCCCTCGCGCTTCCGACTGGATGGGATTTTCATCGCCAATTCCCACCCAAAGCTGGAGACGGTGCCGGGAGCGACACGCGGTTCCACACCCAGCTCTTCTCACCCTCGGGGGACACCCCACCACCCTCGCAGCCCTCCCGCAGCCCACGTGTGGTGCTGGAGGGGCAAACCTCTCCCCGCAGCTGCCAAGGACACGTGCACGATGCTCTCAAAGGCTCCAAAAGCTCACTGGGGTCTGCAGAAGTTTAAGGGACTTTCCTGATAACGGATTCAAACACGGACATCTTGGCTTGCAGCCACCTAAGTGTTAATGAGCACATGTAAATATATATATATATATATACACACACACATGCATATACATACACTCCAGGTTGGGATGGCTCAGAGCCTTTGGCAGCTTTCAGCAAGCCAACTGCTCCCCTGGGAGCTCAGCAGGTAGACCAGACCATGCCACGGCAGCCAAACAGTAAAAGAAATGAGGTGATTTTCCTTTTTTTTTTTTTTTTAAACTCTTCAGATCAGAAATTCAGCTTTAAAACTCAGCAGCGAGTGCAAAGCCACACGGTGTCAAGCTCTAAAACAGTTTAAAAGCTTTTTGGCTTCTCTCTGTGCAACGAGAAAGAAAAAAAACAAACCCAA
>WEIS01088574.1:3680-14274 GCA_013389965.1 Todus mexicanus | reverse complement strand
GTTTAGTTAGCAAGGTTGCACCTCTCAGATACTAACAGGACTGTAACTGATATGAACACTAAAGTCCATACCCAATCAAAGGAAAACAGCAATAATTTGGAACAGCTATACAGCCAAGGCTTCTCTGTATGAGAATGTTTAAATCTTCCCTTACGAAGACCATAAAACTATACAAATTTGTCTTTTCCAGTTTTCTACCTTTCTGGCTTCCCAGCTTCAGAGCATATAACTATACCATTCACTGCTCCACTTCCAAACTTGCATTTGAGGGATGTTTGCTCCAACATGCTTTCAAATTCTCTGAAATGGCATATATTTTTACACAAGCACTGGCATGCACAGTATACTCACTTCCCCTAGACAGTTCCTAAATCTCCAGTGAGAGTGCTTATGACAATCTGGATGCACAAATATCATTTCCTTGGAAAAGCAGATTTTGAATAGCATCACATAAACAATAGTCCAGGTAAGCAACAATCAGGTGTTAGTCTAACAACATATATAAACGAAAATCAAGAATTAAAGCTAGTCCGTGTTACCCCATAGACCTCTCTGAAATTCAGACATTTTACGGCAAGAAGAGATAATGAATTTCAGCTAAGAATTGTTCCTACATGCCGCCAGCCATGAAGGTCCGTATGCTCTGTTCCAGTAGCAGGAATTATGCTTCCATGAACGTTAGTAAAGTTATTTTGCTTAAATTTCCCATAGGTCATTGTCAGCATAAGAAGTGCTGGTCCCCATAGTCTCCACTGCCCAGACTTTCCCACTCTTGCTGCCTCTTTGNCAGACTTTCAAGAAAATTTATGGCAAATCTCTAATCTCTGTTCACCAATCATGTTGATAATAAATTGTAGATTCAGGGATAGATGAATGTTCTTTACCAGACTATCTATCTTTTGTGCATCAACTTTCCCCTTACAATTTTCACATCTCTCAGCTGTTTCAAATATCTTAAAAAAGTAAAGATACCTTAATCCTTCCCAGCTGCTTAAAATTTCCTTCTGAAGCGAGAGTTGAAGCATCTCAACTACCTTAGCTTTTGCAACCCTTATCATAATATACTATTTCAGCAGCAAATCTCATAGTGCAGCAACTCATTGAGGTTTTCTCTCATGGTTCTTTCCAAAGAGACATGAGTATTAATACTTTATCAGATAATATAGGTGCAGCAGGACCAGATCTGTAGAAATCGACAGTGCTGAAGACCTAGCATCTACTTCACATCTCACAATGCCTTCCAGCTTAGTTTCTTCCAAACAAAATCCAGATGACACACTCTGACAACACCCTATAATAAGTATCAAAAGTGCAGTAAGTGGGGGCTATTCAGAGATTTACTCTGCAACGGCATTCCTGACAAAAGAAAATGAGAATGTAAATGTATACTGAATGAGTGAGTGCATCTCTTGACACATCAGGAGGAATGGCAGACAATTAACCCTCTAACAGCTTAGGCTGGTGTCCTAACTATGTAACACACAGGTTACAAGTGACAACAAAACAGGAAGGTTAACACATATATCCACACATGCTACCTACCCTT
Source organism: Todus mexicanus (assembly GCA_013389965.1). Lineage (NCBI taxonomy): Eukaryota > Metazoa > Chordata > Aves > Coraciiformes > Todidae > Todus > Todus mexicanus. The sequence continues at coordinate 12,728 of WEIS01088574.1, read as the reverse complement.
ACTTGAATATACTACCACCCTCAGGTGAGAAGGTCTTCTGTGTGAATTGGAATCGACAAAGAATTCAGGAGTAAGAGGTAAGACTTTTTCTGTAACAAAGAGATCGTAAAATTATACTCTAAGTGGTTGCCTCGAGACTAAAATGATGAAAAATCCTAGAATTTTAAAAGGTGTTATTTTTTCAGTGCTAAAAAGGACATGTTAGAAATAGCAGTAGAAGATATCAAGTCAAATGTTAGAGTTCTCAGAAACTTGATGAAACACAAGTTTTGAAGAATATAAGCTATTTGAGAAAGACAGAAATAAAGGCAGAAGAACAGTATTATCTATTAACAATAAAATACATTGAAAGGGAAAGTTTCTTCTAAGAAAGATGCTGTTGAATGTGAGTTCAACAGGGGAAAAAAAAAAAAGAGAGGGGGAATGTGAACAGAAAAATTTTCACATCTGAAGTGCAAACCCCAGTATGCCCACAGCTGGGCCTATGCTGATAACCTGCACTTCAGAAATCTGCGGGAAGCAACTTAAGAATCACTACCTGGCAGCCAAGCCATCTCTCAAATCAAGGTGGCGGGGCGGTGGGTATTGTACAAGTAGAATAGGGCTATAACAAAGACAGGCTGAAAATTTCACCTTGCTTAGATGCCCTTTCAGTGTGTGACATCAGAGGGGATACACCTGATCCCCACTGATTACTGATGCCACTGCGAAGAACTGTAGAAGAGATCAAAGATTAAAAATACAAAATGCTTGTGGCTAGAAAAATCCTGAGGAGAGTGAAGGAGAAAAAGGAGGTATTCAGAGTGGTATGGGTCCCATCTATGGGTCCTAGATGACAAAATATTTCTCTATAATGCTGGACTAAACTTCAGCATAAACTATAAGGTGTCAAGAGTGACCTGGGCAGTTCCAAACTCATTATTCAATGACAATTATCCAGAAAAGTTTATGTGGAAAAGTGAATTTGGAGGGATCAAAGTTCTGGAAATAAGCTGCTACTTAAAATGCAGTACAGCTTTGTTGGTCGTTCTGACCACTTCCTGAATTTACCACTCACTGAGTTACTGAAATACTTCTTTAGTAGGTTAGCAGACCTTGCAGACCAGTGAAACAGAGTACGTCTCATATTTCACTTGTGTACATATACTGAAAGAACATTTTTAATAGATTACCACAGTATTCTGGTGGAAGCAGTAACAACTGAATAAAGAACTTGCTTTACTATCAAGCCATTACCAGTAAAGATCAGCAGTCATCCTCCTTCCAGTTCTATGTCCAGTTGTTCCTGTTCATGTGCTTTTCCTTCCTCTTATGTCCTTGTGCTTATATCTAACATGAACAGGAATGCAAGGCATGAAGGGAAAAAAAGACTAGCATCAACTTTTGAATCCTCCATTTGATCCACTCTTGTAAAGGAGAACATCACCGAGGACATTTTGTTAGAGTTTGGGAATAGAATGGGAGATGTGATGTGGTGAGTACAGTAAAATTCAAGTTGGTTACGTGATGGAGAAATTGGCTGACTTCATTTGAAATAAAATTCAGTTACAGCTGATACAAGTTTTGCCCAATAAAGGGCTAAGTACAGTGTTACAGTGAGGAACCAAATCTGTTTACCCTAGCACTAAGTACTGGAAGGAAAGAACTTCTTATTTTGCTTCCTGTTTAAAATAAATAAATAAATAAATAACTCTGTTGACAGCAGAAGGAGCATCTGGGTCCTAAACTTCCAGCTTCACAGCTCCCCGAGTCCAGTTAAAACTCTTCAAAGGATGACAATTTAATAATGATATTTTTCCCCTAAACTAAGTTTTCATTTCTGCACCTTACCAGTAGATTGATCTCACCTATGTTTTGTACCAAACATTCCTAGAGAAGCAGTGAAGAAATTAAAGAGGAAAAGAAAAAGTAACCGTAGTAAATGTGAAAATGTTTTAAATAATCATCAGGTCTACAATTTTTGTTTGGTTGGTTTTTGTTACTGCTATCACAAATGTTATAGGACAAACATCCCCACGGGACTCCAAAGCATATAACGCCACGTGGTGACTCCTCCCTGGGTAGTCAGCAAATTAAATGAGAAACACGAGGGATGGGTAAAAGTCAACATTATATCCCTTTTTAAAGGCAGAAAATTAAATAACAGGAAATTAAATGACGAGTCAAAGGTCAAACAGAAGGCAAGTTGCAAAGAATGGAAACTGAGAAATTGTTGCTTATATTCAGCTCCTTAACTGCAAGACTACACTTTCTTTAACCTGAAGAGGAAAAAACCTTCTGTGTTGGAATATTAATATCAAAATTGGTTTCTCTGAGAACAGTCTGAATTTCTCTGTCTCATCCAAAACTGGATATTTTTCTGCCTCATTAAAGCAGAAATTAGATCCATTCCAACAATAATGATTTAGTCAAAACAAAATCACAACTACTCTGTAAGACTTTTGTACTCTGAAAAATTGTTTTGCAATCAGTTTTGGGGAAACGGTCAAGCCAATGATCAGTTTTACTGTAGCTTTTAAGAAATGAACAAAAATGCCATGGTTCCCTTCAGAAAGAATGTAGTTGGAAGCTACATTTGAGAGAAATCGTGGCATTTCAAGAGCTTCCTCCACTCTTCATATAGTATCATTTCTATGAAAAAGTGCACACATAGGTGTGTATAAATGTACACACACAGAAATATACTTACCTATGCACATAAATGTACATGTTTGTGTCTATAGATGTGGACATATATACATGTAAACATATATACACGTAAATGCATAAGCAGAGAGAAGTTGCATGGGATTTAAGGAACACGAGGCAGTCCAGGGAAAAAGGCAAACAGGCCATTTTCCCATACCTTCTCTTTCTAGCAGCTGAGACATGATGTGACATTACAGTATACACTAACAGAGAGTGACCACAAGCTCCATTTCTGTCTCAGGGGCTAGGAAGTAATATGCACCTTGCAAGGCCCTAGGGATTAAACTGCAGTTACACATGCCTGGGCTTTGCGTGCCCTAAGCAACATCAAGGACAGGGGCTGTCCGAAGACCTGCAACCGACTGTAACCCAAGTCACCTGAAATCACTGCCATCACCTCATGGGCAACGTGGGAAAGTTCAAATTAAAAAACTAACCGTGGCTCCTTCAGCATGGCAGCAAAGGCTCTGCCTTGGCAACATTCCCCCTGTGTGTAGAGGAACAGTGAGCTTGGCTCCTAACCTTGGGCTGGCCCGGGTGGCTTGGGTCACAGGAATGGTATGCTTCAAGGGAGGAGACGGGGGGTGGGGAGGGGGTAGATTAGCTGGGGCTTCTTCTGAAGATATTATCCCATCTATTTGGAGAGCGATGGCTGCCTTTGAAATCTCTCCTTATAGATCTATACTTAGCACCGTGGCAAGGAGCGTGCGCTGGAGGGTGTGAGAGGTGGGCTGGGGGAGGGCTCCCTGTGAAGCCCCAAAGCCTTTGTCCTCCAGCCGTGCCCCCATGGGCTCAGCAACAGGATGGGGCCACCCGCCGCACCAGGACGTGGCTGCCAGGCCCCCACCTCGCATTGCTTCACTGCTCCCCAAACTCACGGGATTTTGAGGCGGGGGAAGTTGGGTTGTATTTTTCTTTTTCTCTTGGTGGTTTTTTTTGTTGTTTTTTTTTTTAAATTTGCTTCCCTTCCCTGGTGGCCCCCCCGCTCCCTCCCCCTTCTAAATAGGAGATGTTCTCAGGACAGCGCCCAGGAGACTGGCTGGAATCAGTTTTGGAGGGTGATGCACCGCGACAGCTAAAAGTTGGATAGGGTTTCAGCAGCTCCTATATAAAGCACGGGCACTTATGTCACTGCACTAATTAAATTCCATCTGGGTTGTTCCTCGGGGTGTTTGTGAGCCTGCCACCCAACTCAAGCAGGGAGAGAGGCCGAGGGACAGCATGATGATGGACCTTTTTGAAACCGGCTCCTATTTTTTCTACTTGGACGGGGAGAATGGAGCCCTACAGCAGCTGGAGATGGCTGAGGGATCCCCGCTGTACCCAGGGAGCGACGGCACCTTGTCCCCCTGTCAGGACCAAATGCCGCCAGAGGCCGGCAGTGACAGCAGCGGAGAGGAGCATGTGCTAGCACCCCCGGGACTACAGCCCCCTCACTGCCCCGGACAGTGTTTGATCTGGGCTTGTAAAACTTGCAAGAGAAAGTCGGCCCCCACGGACAGACGGAAAGCAGCCACCCTGCGGGAGAGGAGGAGACTGAAGAAGATCAACGAAGCCTTCGAGGCTCTGAAAAGGCGGACTGTGGCGAACCCCAACCAGCGGCTGCCCAAGGTGGAGATCCTGAGGAGTGCCATCAGCTACATCGAGAGACTGCAGGACCTCTTGCACAGGCTGGATCAGCAGGAGAAAATGCAGGAGATCGGGGGGGACCCCTTCAGCTTCAGCCCCAAGCAGGGCAATGTAAGCACCGCGGCTTGATTGCTCCCGCCGCCCTGGCACCCAGCTGCGACACCGCCGCTCCCGTCCCCTCCCCTCCTCCTCGGCTCGGCCTCTGCCCTGGCCGGGGCAGCCGGGCAGGCTCCTCGGGCCTTCCAAGGGCAGCCGGCCCTCCCCGGGGAGCCGCGGCCCCACCGCCTTACTAACACACCCGTCCTCTCCCCGTGTCCCCCGCCCCCCGCCGCAGATCCCCAGTTCGGACTTCTTGAGCACCTGCAGCTCCGACTGGCAAAGCGCTTCTGACCATTCCCGAGCCCTGGGAGTCAGCCCCAAGGAAGGTAACTCTCTCCGCGGCCGCCCTTCCTCACTCAGAGCGCTTTTCTCGCCCCCGACGGTGCCGGCCCCGACGGTGGGGACCCGCAGCGGGGTCTCTCTCACCCCACCGGGGCCTGGGATCTCCGCGTGCCCCGACCCCTGCCCCGTTTGTTCTTTAATCTCTTTTTCTCTCCTTGAGCAGGAGGCTCCATCGTCGAGTCGTCGGCCTCCAGCAGCCTTCGCTGTCTCTCTTCCATAGTGGACAGTATTTCTTCGGACGAGCCCAAGCTGCCCAGCGTGGAGGAAGTGGTGGAGAAATAAATCCAGTTGCTCTGGTAGTATATTTGACGGAGAGGGAGCCCCCACCCCTTTCCCTCTAAACTAAGCAATGAAGCAGATTAACACAGTGGAAAGCCCGGCCAGGGGCCTTGTTAAGGTCGAGTCAAGGTGCACCTATACCCCTAAAATGGCTCTCGCTGACTCGAGCCAAACAGACTTTCCCTCTTTTTCTTTCCTACATTTTTTCCCCTCGAGTTTTCTTTCCTTTAAATTGTGTTGCATAGACCACCTCTCTTTTTTCTTTCTTTTCTTCTTCTTCTTTTTTTTTTAAATTTAAGATACTTACCTGTGTACTGGTGATCCGCTTGGTCTGAGACTCACCGGAAAGTTCATTCCTGTCTGCGTGAAGCTGTCGGTTGCATTTCGTGTTAGTCGTATTTAAAGTGCTCCCACCTCGTTTCGTTCCTGTAAATAATTTTAGTACTGTCTTTTTTTTTCTTTTGTAAACATAACAAATATGTATTTAAACGGTGGAACGTGATATTGTATATAAGAACAGACGGACTTCGTGGATTGTAAAATAAAGCTCTTTGTGTTACAGTGGTTTCCCCACCACCACCATCTCCCCCGCTCCCACCCCCGTAATTAAATTAACCCCACTGCCGGAGTTAAAACCCGCCACCGGCTCCAGAGACACAAAGCCCTGAGGAGTCAGACATTATGTAGACGAGACACCACTCGTAAGACTGGAGGTAGCGCTCAGGACAGATATTTTCCCTTCGTTTTCTCCTCCAAGGAGCGCTCCCCCTCACCTCGGGCCGCACTCGCGGCGTCGGTGACCGGCCTGACCCCTCCGCTCCCCGGGGCAGGGCCCGCCGTGCTTGGCAGAACGCGTTTCCCCCTTCCCTACCCCCTCGAAAGCGGTGCTGCTCCCCTAAAACCTCCCAAGTGCGGCTGTGTAGCTCGCCCGGACGCTCCTTCGGCCTTGTCCTGCACATGGCGGGTGAGCTGAGAAAGGGGAGCAGCCAACAGCTCCCCACATCCCCCGGTCGCCTGAGCGCATCTCACCTTCTTCTCTCGGCACGGCAGGACTTGAGCCTTGTCTGCGGAGCAAGTGAGGGGCCTGCTGCCCTCCCAGGGCGGCTAAAGGCTGTGACGGGAGCCCGCTCCCCTGGGGGCCGTGGGGCTGTGGCTTCTTCCCGGGCAAGGTAACTCCCCTTGAGTTCTCTGAGCCTGAGGGAGAGGAGAACGGGGTCCCCTCGGAGAGGAAAGGGTTAAGCGGCCGAAAAGGGGGCCGTGGGGGGAGGATAACAACATATGAAGCCTTTCACTCAGTGCTGTAAAAAAACACCAGGACGGCGGAGCCAGAGCGTTACGGTCTGTAAGGGATCGTTTATACCCCCGGGAAGGGGCGACCACCGGGGAGCAGCTACCCTGCCCCGCAAGCACACCGGGGAGCTGCCCAAGGCAAGGGGAGGCCGCTTCGCTCTGCCCGCCGGCGCTCTCCACCTCGGATTTAACCCTAGGTTTATTTGTTTGGGGTTTTTTCAGAAGGTCACAGCCACGTTTCGGGAAGGTGCGCCCCTTCTCGAGTGAGTACGTCTGAAGGAGAGGTTGGTCTCAGAGCTGGCTGTGCCCTCCTTGCTCATTTTTTTTGTGCCACCTTGGCCAGACCGGGTTTTTAAAACCAGTTGAGCACTCGCTCTAATTGCTCTCTAATGAGTAAGGAGTAACTGCTGCGGCACTGTGTGTTGGGCGTGTGGTGATGAGAGTTTCCCTCCTTTTTTTTTTCTTTCATTTCGAGCAAGTCCCTTTGCCTCGGGGAACTCTCGGGCCCTTCCGAAAGCGGCGCTGGGGGGGAACGCGGATTGTTGCGCTCAAATCCACGTTTTGGCCCGAGAGCGAAGACCTTACGCTTCGCTTCAGTAGCGGCGGGACCTGATCTGCAGCAGAGTGTGTCAGACCGGGTTAGCAGCTCGTCGCCTTCCCTAATCGTTTGTTTCCATCCCCGCCGGCTCGGAGAGAAGGGCCACACGCAGCTGATGCTGCACCGGCCAAACCCAGCCCCGCAGGACCCGGAGGGAGGCAGGAGGGGAGCTGGAGCACCCCTGAACCCGCAGGGTCACGGTTTCCCCCGGCCAGGCTGCTGTCAGCTTTGCCCTCTGCCCAAGCACTGGCCTAGCGGACCTGTAAGACCCCCACGGCAGGGTCTCCTCCAGCAGCAGGGTAACTTAAGCGATTGTTTGGACTAAGTTTGCCTAAAGGAGGCTTTTTTTTTTTTGCATTAAATAAAGAAAATACCTCCCGAAGAGACTTTTCGTGACCCCCGCGGCTGCGGCTGACACGCCGGGCGCCCCAGTGAAGGTCCTCGGTGTGTTTGCAATTAAAATGTTTGTGTTTGATATTAATAACGATAATCTTTACCTAAGCCCCCAGCCAAAGCAAACAGGGCCCTGGAATCGCAAAATCAAAGGGTAATAACTGAGTAAAGACAAGAAGTTTGCGATTTAATCAAGTCTTTTTTTTTTTCCGGAGGGGCCACGCACAAAGCCATCGAACACAAGTGCTCTCTCCGCCCCGCCGCAGTTTACTTAACGGGAGAGAGGGGCTGCTCCCGAAAACTCAACCCCGGGCTCGCTCTCCTCTCCTCTCCCAGGATCAGAGAGGGGGGGGAGGGTCGGCGGCTCCCGGCCCAGGGGTGCCCCCCTGACGGTGCGGGGTGCCCGGCCCAGCCGCCAGCGCCGGGCAGGGAGAGCCGGGGTGTTTGCAGTGCCTCTGCCTTCTCACCGCTCTCCTCTGAACTGACGCGACGGAGTGTTTAAAAGCTTTATTTTTATTTTTATTTTTTTAATTTTAATTTAAATTTAATTTTAATTTTAATTTTATTTTTTTCCCGGTCTTTATTTTCCTCCCTAAAACCGGCCGCAACCCAGAGAGGGAGGCGGGCAGCCGGCACCGGGCTCGGTTTATTTTCTGAGGTCGAAGGCAAGGCGGCCAGGCGTCGAGCCAGCAGCTGTTTCCACGGGGAAAATTCCTGCTTGGATCGCTGCTGCCTTGGGGAACCTGTACGATTTTTCCAGAGCTTCCACCTTTCTGTGGAGAACGAACTGGGGAATGGGAGTGGGGGGCAGGGGAGGGAGGAGGCTGAATAATTGAACCATGTGCTCGCTGGGACGTCCCTCGGATAGCAGGAACTAGCAACTTTTCCCAGTCTCAAGGCTGCTAAAAACGCCCTCGTGTCCCTTTGATCTCTCTTGGGAGTCTCAGGGTGCCAGCAGAGGCCAATGCCTTCTTCAGCTGTCTTCTATACAAATCCCTCTGGCAGGTACTAATGTGTTTACTTAGGTGCGCACGGTTCCCAGCGCTGGGGGGAAACCAAACGTTTCTCACACGGCTGGAAGCGCCCGACCTCAGCAGCCCAACTGGGAAACAGTTTTGCTGGTAGGGTGGTGCAGAGGAGCCCTCGCTGCCCCCGGCTCCCACCGACGGCGGGATCGGAGAGCCCGGGGGCCGAGGGCGGCACGGCGCCACTCGACGGCTCCGCTTGTGCCGCCGTCCCCGCCGTCAGCGGCAAATAAAATACACCCCCGAGTAAGGCTCTGGCTGCCTGTTGCTGCTCCGCACAGGGGCTCGGGTAAATCTCGCAGTGCCTTGGAGAGGGCGCGGAGTGCTCGCTGAGGGCTGGGGGGCTCAAACACCTCGCACCTCCCGGCCCGGTCACTTACAGTTTCGGTCGGGTTGTGTGGGGTTTTTTTCTTAAATAGGAGGTTATGGGACTTGGGAAAAAACCGGCACTCTCTGCAAATGGTCCCCACGCGGGACAGAATCCCTCCACTACTAGGTGAGCCACGGCAGATGTTGCGGAGCGGGGAGGGGTGGAATGAAGAACACCGTTTAAAGAGGTCCTGACACCTTCACAGTTCTCTCTCTGCCCGTCCACAGGAGCAGACAGCGTCTGATGCTCAGGCTGTTCACGCTTTCCGGACTTGAGCCTCCTGAAATGCAGCACTGTCCTGCACCATCCCCCCCATCCCCCAACCCCCCCCCTCC
>WEIS01088572.1:10882-25772 GCA_013389965.1 Todus mexicanus | reverse complement strand
TGTTGGTGTGGGGTTTTTTTCCTGCGTATTAATAACTCCTTATTTATTCAACTATCACAAGAAAAATAATATTAAAATATTTAAAGATTTTATGGCAGCTGCTGCTGAATCATTGCAAAGCGGAAGAACTTCAGTAAAAATTAGCTCATCGCCGTTCACTGGGTTATCTGGGGCTGCATTTCTTTCCTTTCTCTTCCTGGTAACTATCAATATGACAGGTACAAGCAAGATACAAGATAAAGGGCAAATGTAATTTTAAAATAAAGCTTTCTGTGTTGAAAAGTGGTAACTACATTGCAATCAATCTGCTGCTACTGTTTTCCTTCTGCTCAAGTGGATATAAGACAGGGAAAAGGAGGATGCCACAGGACATAGCAATGCGTTTGCCACAGCCTAGGCTGCCAAACGAGGTATCTTGGGGCCTTAAAGACCGTGACAGTTGGAAATGATTTGCCAGCACATATTCTGCACCATATGTCCCAGCAGTTGAAGTACCTATAAAGGGTGCTTAAGCAATGATGTGCTGCCAGGACAAAGGCTGGTGTTCCTCAGCCTTTCAGCAACTCTGCCGAGGGGAAGGATTACAGAAAATCTGCAGAAATCTGTTGGTGTGTGTCTACCTTGGGAATGCAGAGCTGGTTGAACTTGCCAGCCAACCCAGCAAAAAGGTGAAAGATATCAGAGGCAATTAAAAGCAACTCAGCGTAGAATTTGCACAGTTCAAAAATACTTGAACCCATCCTGTCAGAGTGAGACAATATTCCCAAAAGAAAAATGCAGTCAAATATAGTGGGAAGGGGGACACAACATAAACATGTATTAGGAAGAAAACACTGTTATTTCTGAAGGATGCACTAATCTGTTTGAGACAGGTCTTGGTAAATCAGTGCTTCAGTGCTTTATTTACAATGATGAGACAGACAATGTGAAATTATGAGAAGTCTTGCATAACTAATTCACTGCAATGTTTCAAAGCTGTTAGTGGAGTGATAGTAAGAGAAAATAGAGAGGGTATTTTGTGCCAAGGTTTTGAAACAGCCCTTCGTAAAAAGAAAAGTTAAAGATTAATTAACTATTGGCTCTGGTCTGATAATGCAATAAAGCATCTAGTTAGATAGACAACTGACTTAGAAACAGCTTATGAGAGGAGGCTAGGACATGAGCAAACCAGCAAGCATTCATTTGATTTTAAGACTTTAATTATCTGTAATGTCTTGTATTTTTAAATGACTAGGTTGGGATATAAAATATTAGTTACCAAAATTCGCAGGTTAAGACAACAGTTGGATTTAATAAGCAGGAAGGGAGCTGGTCTGTGTGCAATACAGCTCCTCTCTGAGAGGTGACTGTGAAAATTACATACTGGAATTTTTTTTACACGGTCATTTTTCATGTACAAGCAAATGACAGTTTCATAACCACCCGCTTTGCAAACTGAACTGGAGATCCTTGAACGTCGGTAGCAATATTTGTAAAGTCATGTGCTTCTCAAAGTGAATCAGGGCATCAGTCTCTGACCCAAAAGCCTATAAAGGAGAGATGGGCTTTAATGTTGATGACTAATGTGAAACAATAAATCGGGGAGAAGTGCCAAGCTGCAAATAGCATTGTCATGCAATACACTGCCAAGTATTTGGGAGTCCTATTCAGAAAAGTTTTGAGCTCATCAGCATTGTATGTAGCTGCAATAAAAGTAGGAGAAATGACGCCGTCACTGCTGCTATTGAATGCAGGATCTGCACCATATGGCCTGGGGTAGGTGCATTTTGCTGAGATTACAGCACAAAACAAAAGCAGTAGTTCCATAAATGCTGGCTTAGAACTGGGTTAAATCTCATGAGTAGGTTTCTATGCTGCTCTTCCATTTAAGGGATTTTTAAGATGCAGTAAACATATGTTTCATATAGGGGAGGCTGCTCAGGAATTTGACTGCTCTGGATAGTGTGATTTTGTCTGGGCAACGTTTGAGGCTCAGTGACGTGGATTGAGAGACAGAGTAGAAACTCACAGGACATCCAGAAAGAGACACAAGAAGTTATATCAAAAACACAGCCCAAGCAGTCAGGGGGAGAGTTTCAGGGCTTGTGTGTCCCTGTGTCTGCCCAGCCTGAGCCCAGGAGTGGTTCATTCAGATGAGGGCACTGGCTGAAAGGCCTCCAGGCCTGTTGGCAGCAAAACCATCCCGGATTGTCCTGAGTCCTGTGCTCAGGAAAGGCTGACTAGCTCCCTGGCACAGGGGGTCTGCCTCTCCCGGGTGTCACAGTTACATTTTACAGAACAAGAAGAACAGTTTCTGACATTCCCACACTCTCATCTTCCTTCTTTCTCCAAACTGGGCATAAAATATAGGTCATGGTCAACCTTTATATTATTGTTTCAAACCTCCAAGCCAATAAAAGTAGCTTGTAAAGGTTTTCATCTTATCTCCACCACCCATTTTTTAGCAATTCAGCAGGAACACTCTGTGCCCTGCTACCTTGTTGGTCCTGAGCTTCCCAAGTGTCTTTTGCATCTTTTTTTCAAAATTTATGCTGCAAACAGCTCAGCTGTCTGGAAAACAGCCACTTACTCTTCACCTTTGCCCAGCTTTCTGTTAAGGAGCTCATTAAAGTGTTCCTCTGCCTTTCTGCAATTGAATCCTTTAGAAGTGAAATCTCCCATTTTTGCTCTTTATCACACTCACTCCCACTTGCTATCTTCCCTTCACTGCCACTTTTATAAAATGCTCACATGCTGTTAGGGCTTCTACTGTGCCCTGTCATGTCTGGCAAGCCACAAAAGAAGTATCTTTTGCTTCATCATGTCAGCTTTTTATACCTACTTTCTGCAATATCGTATCCCTCTGCAAGAGACTGAGTTGGATTTTGAATGCAAACAATCCATCACGCTGTAAGTTAATCCTCAGCTGCTTTTGTGTCATCTTCCCCGTGTTGTGTATATCTTGTAGATACCAACGTCCTTCATAATTCTCATGCCATATTCAGTCAAAACCTCAAACTCTTCTTAGCATTTCTGTGACGTCTCTTTATAGATTTGGGTTCCTCAAAGCCTCTGGGAAATTTCTCGGGCTTTTCTTCATCTGCTTCTTCATCATGCAGGTATTTCTGCTATTGGCATTCTTACAAGTCACAGTCAGAGCTCCTCAGGCGCCTGGTGTTCTGGTTGTTTCTGATTTCCTTAGCAACCTGTCTTCTGGTTATGCATCTGGTGTTCCCCCTGCACCAGTAACTACTGAACCCAATTTCTACCAAATTTGGCAAAAGGACAGAAATAGCAAAGACGTTGTTTGTCTGCAAGTTCTCTGCAAATGAGGGATTTAATAGAGGAGAGAGATGCTGCATTTGTACCCTCCCAGAGAGAAAGGCAAGACTCCCTCCAGCCCTCACCAACTGGATCTGGCAACAAACCCAGCCAGGGTGCTGGCAGTGCTTGGCTGAGGTAGGTGGGCACCCATAAGAGGTAGGTGGGAAAGAAGAAGGGATCTGGAAATACTGTGATTAGCCAGAAGGACGTGGTAAATGCTTTGGCATACTCCAGGGCTGGAGGACAGGGGCACAGGAAGCGTGAGGGGGAAAGGCAGGTACAGGACTGGAGTGCTGGATATGGAGCAGATCTGAGGATGCTGCTGTGGAAATGATACAGAGGACAAGTGGAACAAGCATTAGTGTACAGTGCACAGATCCACTGGAAAAAGGTTCCTTAGTTCTGCTGCTCACTCATGAACCCTCTCCACAGTGGATGAATACTGATTGGCATGATTAACAGTGACGTGATCTCTGGAGCTCTGCACAGCCGCATCTTTAAGTGTGGCACAGTTACAGAGTCATAGAATGGTAGGGGTTGGAAGGGAGCTCTGCAGATCATCTAGTCCCACCAGAGCAGGACCACCTACGGTAGATCACTCAGGAACACTTCCAGGCAGGTTTTGAAAGTCTCTTGTAACTATTCACAGCACAAGGACCCTTCTACCATGGGTCTGGTTTCTTCTTCTATTTAATCGCTGTAGTTCTCTTGTCCACTTCTTACAACAAACTTGAGAAAACCAGCATGTATCAGCACAGTTCTTCATGGACTGTTCCTGTTATGTCATCATTGACTTCTGTAGTGACTACTGACAAAGCAGATACTGTACTCTCTTTTTTATCCTGAAACAGCAAATTTATTCACTGAGGGCTTCCAAACCAGTGACTGCTAATAATCCAGGCTCATCATAATACATGCTCACATCGCATATCTAACTGCCTTGCTTCTGCTACAGAACAGTGGGTTTGATCATTTTTTAAAGACTGTTTTGCAGCTCTCTTGACTTTTGCATGGCTTTGATACTTCTCTGGTCGCAACACCATATTTTGGAGGTGGCCTGAACTGCAGAAGATCTAAACATTTCACATTCCAAGCTTCTAGTCTTTTTCCACCAACTATAGTTGGTGTTTTCCCAAGGTGTATTTGAGTTTCTTACAAATCAGGGCTTTTCTAGGGGAGCAGTTAAGCATATGCCCAGCCTGAAGTATAAAGGACCACGCTTCTTAACCTGGCCACTTTCCTTCAGCATGCTGGTGGAAGGAGTCTGCAAGCAAAACTACTGGAGATTTAGCTGTGTACCCATGGGAATACAAACACCCTTCTGCATGGTCATATCCTAACTAGAAAGGGCCATTAAAACACCATTAGAGCTCATACTTTATGATGAATGAGGCCCACAGCCCTGCCTCAAGGTAGTGAAAATGAAGCAAACTCTAGCTGGAGCCTCAGGAGTTATTCTCAAGGGGAAATTAAGTAGGCAGGAGGAGATGCAGGCAGAACCTGCAAGATATCTGGGTTCAATCCGAGCTGTAGACTGGAAACTGCATGCCAACTGCATTAAAATCATAGAATAGTAGAATGATTCAGGCGGCAAAAGGCCTTTAAGATTTTCAAGTCCAACGGTAAACCTAACACTGCCAAGTGCATTGCTAATGTCATGGCCATAGCTACCAAGAGCAACACCAATAAAGCTATAGGGGAGATGACCAGTCTGACCAGGCTGCATCTCAGCAAGTCAGGGGCTTGCTCAAGGCACCTCAGATACATGAGCCTGCCTACATGATGTCAGGGTTAAAATCCCGGGACAGGTATCCAAACAGGGCCTGGTAAGGTAGATCCATTGCTTACCTTAGTGCACTCTTTGTTATGCTCAGAAGAGACATCACATCAACCCTGCTGCCTGTCTCAGCAGGTTCTCTTAACTGTGAGGCTTGGCTCCAGGGGTGATACCCTCTCCAGAGGTGATATCCTGTTTTCCCTGGAAAAGATGGCAGTCACATGAGCCAAAAATGTGTCCTGGTGAGAAAGACGGCCAAATGTTTCCTAGGCTGCACTAGGAGGAATATTCCCAGCAGGTCAAGGGAGATGATCCTTCTCTTCTACTCAGCACTGGCGAGGCCACACCTGGAGCCCTGTGTCTAGTTCTGGGCTCCCCAGTACAAGGCAGACGTGGACATAGTGGAGAGAGTCCAGTGAAGGGCCACCAAGATGATTAATGGACTAGAGTGTCTCTCTTACAAGGAAAGGGTGAGAGAGCTGGGACTGTTGAACCTGGAGAAGAGAAGGCTCAGGAAGGACCTTATTAATCTATATAAATATCTGAAGGGAGAGTGCAAAAACAACAGAGGCAGGCTCTCTTCAGTGGTGTGCAGTGGCAGGGCAAGAGACAATGGGCAGAAACTGAAGCCTGTGACTTTCCATCTGAACATCAAGAAAATCTTTTTTTTCTTTTTCTTTTTTTTCTCTGTGAGGGCTACTGAGCACTGGCACAGGTTGCCCACAGAGGTTGTGGAGTTTCCATGCCTGAAGATATTCTCTCAACTGTGGAGATACTGCCTATGGTCCTGGGCAATCAGCTCTAGACGGGCCTGCTTGAGCAGGGGGGTTGGACCAGATGACCTCCAGAGATCTCTTCTAACCATTCTGTGACCTGTGATTCTGTAAAACAAGCAGTGAGGATCGTTTGTAACACCTGATCTCCCAGCACTTTTAAAAAGGTGACCTCAACTTTCTACTACAACAATGAGTGATTACATTTGGAAGCTGTCCCTGAGATTCTGCTCAAGCTGAAGCCTGCTGTGAGTATTTTGCATTTACTCTTAGAAACTACACCCAGCTGGGTGGTTCAGAGAATAAATGTATTTAAATAAGGCAAGTGGATTTGCATCTCAATCATGTTATCATGATTAAGTAGTACCTCGGTGTTACCTGAGGCAACCAGAGGCTACACACCTAAATGAAACCTGAAATAGTCAAACCCCTTCTACTTTACATACATTATGTCAGTGCAGATTTTCACATCTGCAGGGCAAATCATAGATCGGCAAGCAGCATTTTAATGATTGAAAGAGACAGCCTTGCCCAGGACAAACACCAATTAATTGCAGTAATGATGGAAGCTTTGAAATAATGTACCCTGTTCCTGGACCACCACAAAATTAAATTTAGGTCTTGTCCTACTCCCAGCATAATCAATTTCAAAACCTCAGGGTCAGCTGAATATCAGCAGATTTCAATGAAGTTACGACCATTTCTACCAGTTGAAGATCAGCCCTGGGGAGTTTCGTTATTGACACAGTGTGTCTCTGCAATTTGCTATTGACTCTGATGAAGTCATGACAATTTACTGTATCTGAGGATCTTCCCCCCTCCTGCTTAATGTCAGGACCAGAAGCAGAATCCATTTAGGCTAGACTAGGCTACACAATTTCAATTGGAAGGGACCTACAATGATCATCTAGTCCAACTGCCTGACCACTTCAGGACTGACTTAAAGTTAAAGCATGTTATTAAGGGCATTGTCCAAATGCCTCTTAAACACTGACAGGCTTGGGACATCGACAGCCTCTCTAGGAAGCCTGTTCCAGTGTTTGACCACCCTCTAGGTAAATAAATGGTTCCTAATGTCCAGTCTCAACCTCTGCTGATGTAGGTTTGAACCATTCCCGTATATCCTACCACTGGATTCCAGGGAGAAGAGCTCAGCACTTCCCTCTCCACTTCCCCTCCTTAGGGAGCTGTAGAGAGCAATAAGGTCACCCCTCAGCCTCCTTTTCTCCAAACTAGACAAGCCTAAAGTCCTTAGCCACTCCTCATAGGACATTTCTTCCAGTTCTTTCACAAGCTTTGTTGCCATCCTCTGGATACATTCAAGGGCCTTAGCACCCTTCTTAAATTGTGGGACCCAGAGCAGCACACAGTATTTGAAGTGATCCTCTTAGAAAGAGCAAGGACACCTTCATGCTTCTGGGTTGTCCAGCCTGAGCACTCAGCCTGTGGCAATGGCCGCTACAGAGTCTTCATTTTTGTACTCAGAAAAGTCCCCATTTTCCCGTCACAGCTAACAAACCCAGAACAACAAGAGGCAATCACAGCAGCTGCCACCTCTTACACTATACCTCTGCCCTTATATATCTCACAGCAGGGAAGCAGCTCACTGAACCTAAGGCTACTTGGATAATCCCTCCTTGTTGCTCCTTCCATGGTGCTTGCTGGTTGGAGGACCTCCTCGTGTAGGAGTACGGGCTCTTGGCACCACATGGTAATTACTGCCTGGTCTTTTGTTGCTGAAAACAGGGCTCTGATAAGATGTGTGTGATGCCATAAAATGTATGTTTGACACTGTAACACACACTAGCAGATGCAACCTCTATCCCCATGTTCAAGGGAATCGTACTCGCACTTGTAACACTGTTTGGTCTTGTCTGTGAAGCTGAAATCCCAACTGAGGCAGCTCATTGCAGATTTAATTTTCAGAACTTCAAATTGTTCTAGCACGTGTGGGTCATTTCAACATTGTATGGAGACAACTATGCAGAGTCAAAAAGAAAACAAGATAAACGAGTGAGGGGTACAGGTAACTTTTTATTGTCAGGAATGGTTGAGAGCTAGCACCTACAGAGCCAGCTGGAGACCTGTGCCAGACCACCAGCTGTCCTTTCCTTCTTCACTGAAGCTGGAGAATCAGACTTGCTGCTGCTATTTCTGAGAGGGGGTGAATGCCCTCCTAGGAGCATGGCCAGCCACCATTCAGTCCCCAAACCCAAATCAGCAGGTGCATATCCAGCTGTTCATGGTCCTCCCTGGCTTTTTGTCTGCCCTTCCCCTTGATTCCTGCAGACAGCATTATCTCCACACACCTCTGAAAACTCTAGTTGGGTGCCATCACCCACTGCTGTGGCATTTGCTACCAGAGGATGAGTAGCTCATTGCTGGTACTGAAGAGATGGGGGTTGACATGGGGGGTAACTGGGAGCCAGCCCCCAGCAGGCAGGTGGGAAGCGGGGATCAAGTATTTCCCACTGGGTGGGAGACTGGCTGAGAAGCGGAGTCAGGCAGGGGCAGCATTTGTACTTGCCTGCAGTGCTGTGAGGTTCGGGTCTCTTTGGAATTGCTGTCAATATTGCTAAAAAATCTTGGTAATTGCTGACATAACGTGTGAGACGGGCCTTCCACACGGTGCCGCTGAGACAGGGTAAGGTGGATGGCAGCTTTTGCGTAAATCCAGACTGAGTGACCCTAGATGTGTAATGGTGCAGCCAAGATCAGCCTGAAGCTTGGGGGAAATCTTTGTTCAGAGCAAATGAATAGGAGCAAAATGTCTGGTTTGCACATTGTCAGAAAAATCACTTTGTTTTTTGAAGAGGTTTTATCAAACAGAAAAGTGAGAATTATCAGGAGCAGCCTTTCAGGATATTTGATGCTGAAGTCAATACAGTTATTTTTACACTGTCCCAGGATACTGTGAACAAATTAAAGCCCTTTTGGTCCCACCTCTGCCTTTCTAAACACTGCTCGGAAATTTATAATAAAGAACCACTAGCTGAGAAAGGTTTGCCAGGTCATCATTACTGAAGATGTAAAAGTGTTTTCTGCACAATATCTCCTGCTGCTTTTAGGGCAGTGCACAACTGTATTTCTCCTGAATGCTATTTATGCTCTGCCTGTATCTTAGAAATAGATTGGAATATTTTCTGATTTCAAGTTCTCAAAAAATTATTATAGATCATCCATTGCAGAGAGGGAACCAGGGAAAAGCATACAATAGAACTTGCTTTTTATTTTGATTATACAGCTTCTGAAAATCAAAGAGCACTTTGTCATAGGAGAATAAATGTGTATTAAAGTAACATTACTTAAAATGCAAAAATATTTCCTTCAAAAAAGATTAGTTATTTTCCTTGTAGGTAGACTCAGTTGTGCTTATCTCCATGGGAACATTCCCATTAAAGTCAGTGACAGATTTTTAAAGGTTCAAGAAAGAAGAATGGAGAAGTTTTATTTTTCTTCTCCAGTCATTCCTTTCCAGACATTAAAAAAAATTAATAAAATGCAGTATTAATTTGAAATGCACTATGAATAACACTGCTACTCTCAGCAACTCGAGAGGACTAATCCTACAGATTAGCTAAGAAAAAAGAACACATTTCCTATCTTCTTTTTGCACGTATCACCTAAAACTCATCTTATTCTCTGCAAGGAACAGCACTACTGTCACTGTGGCTGAACCAGAGTGCCAGAGTCTCTAGCAAAAAGCGAAAAAGCACACAAAGCAAAATTGGATAATCTTAGTCTAGCATCAACTCGGGCGCAAAAAAATTGCCTCTAGGAACATGATGCTTTTCACTCTTTGTACAAAGATTGATCTGAACGAGCCTGGCAGATGTGAAGTCACAGTAACACAACACTATTAAGTGATAAAATGGCAGCTGTACAGAGAGCAAGAATGGTACCGCTGCTTGGAAGGTGTCATCATTGTTGGCGAGTATTTGAGGTTTTAATACCGTCTCTGTAACGCCGCTTCCACCTCCTTTTGAGATTCATGAAGTAGCATTAGTCTAAGGGGGCTTTCATGTTTTGTTTTGTCATTCTTTCAACACTGCCATGTGCCTAAACAGACTGGATCACTGAGCCGGTGCTTTCCTTAGGACATTGTGGACTTGCAATCAGCACTGCAATAAAAATGAGCTGTTGTGTTGCCTAAATGTGGCGATGACATTCCCTTCCAGATGTCCACAACAATGATCTCATCTAAACCCCTAGTTCCCTACACTTCCGTCATTTTCAGACAAATTTTGGAAAACAAAAAAAAACCAAGAACAAGTGGCCTCATAATGATTTTGATGGAACCAGCTGCCCACTTCAGTTAGTGCTGCTCTCAAAGCGTGAATGGAATGGGAAACCCATTAATTCAATGTGATCCATTTCAGGCTCCTTGTATTAAGCTGCCTGTAATTGGGAAACATACTGATCAATAAGGCTGAAGGTTTCCTGAAACAGCAGCAGGGAGGAGAGTTCTCTTCTTTCAGGTGAATTTTAAATAGGCATAAATTATTGAGTAAGAAAACTACATGAGTAAGAAAAATTACTGAGGAAAAAATGATGTGTTTGGGAACCTGTTGCGTCTGGACTGGAAGAGGTGAGGGATTAGGATGATGTCTTCGCCTGTGATGGCACTCTGCTCGCTAAATCCTGCAAAGCAAACCAGTCAGAAGTGATACGATCTCTACAAGTCTCTACTAATACACCTAATGATTTTTTGTTTCTTTAGAGAGTTCTTTTCTGTTTAACAAAGCATGCACTGAGAGCAAAATCTTTTCATATCCCAGTTTGCCTCACCTTCAGTTCAAAATGTTGGGTTATAACCTTGCTAAAATCTACGTACTTACAAGAGCAAAACAGCAGCAGCGCCAACAAATGCACTTAATGGCAGAATGCACTTAGCAGAAGGTACCCTGCCAAATGGCTTCACTGCTCTTTTTTTTTGGTTATTATTATTGTTATGAGACAGCATTTTAGTGAAAACTGGAAATAGCCAGACTCTCAACCCTTCCCAGCACTTTTCCATGAGCAACTGTTCTCTCTTTCCTCCCACTTCACTCATCATCATGTGCAAAGACATGAGCATTTGTGAAACTCCCTTGGTCAGCTAGTACATTACCAGTGAGCTGAAGCAAAGCTCCTGGACTCTGAGGCAGAGTTCTAGCATC
Organism: Todus mexicanus; assembly: GCA_013389965.1. Lineage (NCBI taxonomy): Eukaryota > Metazoa > Chordata > Aves > Coraciiformes > Todidae > Todus > Todus mexicanus. The sequence goes on along the minus strand of WEIS01088572.1, from coordinate 14,760 downwards.
TAGCAAAAAAGCAGGAGCTTTGTCATCTTGAGAAATTGTCTATGTGCTTCCCACCATGGCCAACATCGCACCCATGGTGACTTAGCTGTTGTTGTTTTTAATATTGAGTACATTAGCTCAACACTCAGGCTTATGTGATGCAATGTCATCAAACACAGCCCTCACTGACAGCCTATTTTTGGCTCCCAGCATGGATGACAGCTGTAGATTTACACTGCTTTTGGCAAGAAGGCAATTTTTTATAATATTGCCGAATACAAACAGAGCTGGAAAGGTGACAGCTTCCTAAAAAATAATTCCAGGAAGGAAAGTCTATGATAACAAGATACAAACCAGTCGTGCTGCTTTTACACATTTAACTCTTTCTTATATTCTATCTTTGAAACTCATTACTATGAGCTTTCCTTGATTTCAATTTAATTATGTTTTGCATTCGGAATCCTTCGAAAGCTCCTCCCTTGCTGCACATTATTCAATTTCTCTCTCAGTTGGAAATTTTGTCTCATTTCCTTAATGAGTAGAATATATTTAGGTCTCCTAGCTAGGTTTTCTAGCTGCTCAGAGTCTGCCCTTTGCTTACGAATGTAAAAACAATTAAACCCAAAAGCAAATAGAAGATTGCACTTGATGCTTTTTTCATCTTTTTCTGGAATTATCTGTCTGAAGGAGACAAAGTATTTGCAACATCTTCACTTTTTTGTTTGTTTTTAGCAGGGAATCTTTACTGTTAACGAGCTATGTTTGCAATTTCTGCCCATATTCTTTATATTTCTTCATTCTTCTCAATTCCAAAATGATCTGTGGGTGGATTTTCCTGAAGTCATGAAGTGGTGACACAGCTATTTCCTGTTGCCATCAAAATTCTGTAACAGAATTTCTCCCTCTACTAGTTACTAAGTTACTTGGAGTACAGCCAAAAACAACAAGAAAAGGAGACCTAAGTTGATTGGATCTGAAAAAAACTTTCCAGTAGCCATATGGACTTTGTGCCTTCAGTTCTGTGTGTCTACAATGATTCCAGAAAATATGCAAGTGAGAACCCGCTCACTTACAATTTTTTGCCACAAAAAAAGAGGGGTTTTAAAATCAGATCAGTTCCATAAAAAAGGGGCTGTATTTTTCCACTGAAATACGCCACAGGAAAAAGGAACTGTTAAGATGGATAATTTAATTAATTTTAGCCAGATCACATTTATTTTTAGTATATGGAATTGGCATACATGAGTAACAGAAGCAGAATACCTTCAGCTACATTTTCAAGCTTACATACATTTCTTAGTATGTATACCAAGCACCACTTTTCACCTAGCTAGGGGTTTTTAAACTGAAAACTCCACATTATTTACAATTCAAGAAGGTTCTTATCTCTTCACGAGAGTTTTTGAAGGTTTTCAGCTAACTCTGGAATACCTACAGCATCGCTTACAAATAATCCTGCACGTGCTGGTCTGACACTCTGACCATTCCCTCATCGTTACAGCTTCAGCATTATCTGTCACCCTGCTGTTGTCTTCCCAGCACACGACCTGATTCTTCTCTGCGACTGGTGTAAGTCAGGGATAGGTCTCGCGATCCCCGAATTCTGCTAATGTAAAACAGACTGAGGAGGCTGGAAACACCAGAGTAATTGGCAGGCAGAAAATGGCTATTTCCTTATCGAGCTCCAGCTTCCTTTATAATCTCTTCCTTGCTGCAGGAGGTGCTGATAATCACCATCTGCAGCAGGAACAGATAAGGAGACAGATACTGTGACTGGATCTTTAAAATTCAGTTCTCCCTAACCATTACTCTGATCAGCTGCCTGAAAATGAGTCTCCAAAGTGGCAATAAATGGAAAATTATAAACTCTCCTCTTAAAAACAAGCAACAGCACCAGGAAAACAATTGGAGTTGTTAAATTCATCTGCAGGATCCTTGGCATTTTATCTGTGATATTTAAACAGTTTGAGGTCAGGTGAAACAACTGTAACCAGGGAGGAACACAGAGAGAGAACAATGACAACTTCCAGATAGGCTGTGAAATACTTTTCCAAGTGGATGTTTGCAGAAGGAAGTACAAAGACACAGAAGCCATTTAGGAAAAACAAAACAGAACTATTTTAGTCCACCGTGTTCTTCCTTTGTTTTAAAATTAGGGGTTCTTGGTATAAAAGTATGACTGATGAGATCTATCAAATCGCATTTGTCAGAATTAACAGGTCCCAACACGGCTGCATCTTCTTGATCCAGACAGTAGGTCCAACTACATGGCACGGTATTGTTATGACCGGAATAGGTCTCAGAAATAATAGGTATTTGGTGTTAAAGTAATATCTATCAGACATGCCTGAGGGACAAGGGCTCCTAGAAAGAAGCATTTCTGTCATCATCTGCTGGACCTCTCTGTCACACAATATTCCATGTAGCTCTGCCTGGTTATGCTCCCAACCCCCTAAACAGGGCAGCTCCCCATACGCATCGCTGGTCTGGTTTGGCCTAGCCATTGGTCCTGAAGGTGATGGCTGAAAACATCGAGGTGTTTCAATGGCGACTGACATGTCATGCCTGACTGTGGAGGACACCTGGCAACTGCAGCTACCACGGTGCAAAGCCGCATCCAGCTCCAGTTCCTGGAGGCTGGGAGTTTCCCAGCCCTGACAGAACTAACACTCAGCTGCCTCTTTCCAGCAGGATGATTTTCAGCACACAGCGTTCCATCTACTTGCCAGGGGAGACAAGCAAGGAAAAGGCATCCACCCTGGTTCAGCTTTGCATCAGGACCTGACCGGCTGCATTCCTAGAGATGTGAACTCCCATCACAAGCTACTCAGCATCTTGCCTTAAGGTGCTGCAACCTCCAGAGAGAACTGTTCTCAGAGTAAGTAGTAACGAAAAAAACCCACCCAACAACAAAAACAATCAAAAAACCCAAAACCCAACCCAAAACCCACTGCAGAAACTTTATACCCAGCTCCCCTCCTTCAAGGGTGAGTGCAAAGCAGCTGTTAACACACAGGGCTCTATTTGCCCAGGCTACCTGCTGCTGCTTGGACATAAAGCCCTATCACCAAGCAGGTTTTGAAAGATGCAGAAAACCACAGAGGAGAAAAAATTCAGCTTGGCCGCAGAGTAAGGAATTGTGGCTTAGGCAAAGAAAGGGAAGGCTCTGCTCCAGCTGTGGCTGGAGAAGCCTCCTGAGCCACAGCCTGAGTGCCCAGCAAAGGCCTGCGGGGATAGTGGCCTCCATGGTCACCTCTGTCTTTCACAGAACTGCTTAGGTTAGAAAAGACCTTTAAGACCAAATCCAACTGCTGTCTCAGCACTGCCCACCACTAAACCATACCCTCAAGTACCACATCGACACATATTTTGAATCCCTCTAAGGATGGTGACTCCGCCACGTCCCTGGGCAGCCTGTTCCAGTGCTCGACAACCCCTCTGGTGAAGAAACTTCCCCTAACGTCCAACCTAAACCTCCCCTGGTGCAACTCGAGGCTGCTTCCTCTCACCCTATCACTTGTTACTTGGGAGACCGACCCCACCTGGCTACAACCTCCTTTCAGGGAGCTGCAGAGAGCAGTGAGGTCTCTCCTGAGGCCCCTGTTCTCCAGGCTCAGCACCCTCAGCTCCCTCCACTCCTCCTCAGGCCTGTGCCATGGCACCCCCGGGGTGGGCCGGGGAGGGCTGCCCGGCCCCGGGCGCGTCACGGGCCCTGCCTGCCCGGCGGGGAGAGCACTTCGGCTCGAAGCCCTGTGGGGATGCTGCAGGCTGGAGGGCCGGGGCACAGGGACACAGGGGCACACGGACACAGGGACACTGGGGCACAGGGACACAGGGACACTGGGACACAGGGACACCGGGGCACAGGGACTCAGGGGCACAGGGACTCAGGGGCACAG
>WEIS01088565.1:0-14932 GCA_013389965.1 Todus mexicanus | reverse complement strand
ACACACATCTTGACAGGCAGCTCATCTACGGCTTGCGGGAGGCTGTCGCCAAGACGTTCTCCTTTGGCCACGTGGCTGTGTGGGAGCGATCTCAGGGGCAGCCTCTGGCCTCGATTGCTCCCGGACGGCACGGAAGCAGCAGAGGTCACTGCGGGGAGAGCGGGCAAGAAGGTGAACTTGGGCAGGAATGGAGAAGGGATGGGAGATTGGTGATGAACCAGGGAAAGAAGTCCATTCTTTCTCAGCCTGGGTGAAATTCTTCCTTCCTTCCTTCCTTCCTTCCCAATGAATGATGTTCCTTAGATTAAAATCCACGCGCGCCGTTTCAAGCGTAGGCAGCTGGCTCCTGTGCCGTCCACTGCACTACGCCGAGCTCGGTACGCTCACATCTGCTTTAAGATAGCGGCAATTAAATCCAGGTGTGAGCTTATCCCTCGGTTCAATCTCTGTCTGCAATAATGGGAAAAATGCAACCCAAGGCCTAATAAAAGAGGACTTTGCTGGCTCTGAGCAGCTGGTGGAAGCATCACGAGCGCTGGCTGTTGAAGGGAGGCTTTCTGCGCCTCCGAGTCCCTTTCAGTGCCCTGTTTCATCACCGTCATATTTGAGTTATTGTCTCTTCTGTTTGTCCTTTGGATTCTCACTCTCCGCTAATCTTTCCAGCCACGTGCTTTATTGACTCTGTCACCTACAGCAAATCCTGCTGCCACTGACACACGTTGGGTCCTGTATCAGGTGAAGCTGTTGTGTCACCTTCTCTGGCAAGTTGGTGACATTTGTCTTCTGACATAGAATCAACCCATGATCTTTTTAAATCTCCATTGTCTAGTCCGGTGTGTAACTTTACCCTTGGGGGTTTTTTTTCCCCCCCTGTTGGTTCATTTGGCTTTTTTTCCAGCTGATTTTCCACGTTATCATCCTGGTTTGCAGACGCCTTTCATTTTACCAGCTACAGCCTGAGCTGCTCCAATCTGGAAAACTGGTTTGCTGGCTTTTCTTGAGTTGTCACTTTACCTCAGGCTTGTAAATCTAATCTTAGCTCCCTATCTTCTTGTTTCGAAACAGCAATTGCCATTTTATGGCTGCTTTTGTTCGTGTGTAGATACTCATCCTGTATTACCTGCCTGCTGGAGCTGCTGTTGGGATCTCAGGTGCATTTTACTTCTTAATGACATTTTAAAATGGCCGGAGAACTGCAGCTTTGCATTGTGGCACTCGAGATAACGTATTTGGCATCTGGACTTAAATAAGCAATAGGACTATAGGAAACAGCCTCAGGTTGCACCAGGAGGGGTTTAGGTTGGAGCTGAGGAACAATTTCTTTCTATCAAGGGTTGCCAGGCGTGTCCCAGGCTGCCCAGGGCAGGGGTGGAGTCCCCCTGATCCCTGGAGGGATTTCCAAGCCGTGGAGATGTGGTGCTGAGGGACACGGGGTAGTGGTGCCCTGGCACTGCTGAGTTGGACTAGATGATCTCAAAGGCCTCTCCCAACCAGAACGATTCTATGATTCTATAAATAGTAGGAGATTTATAGTGAACACTTCACATTGTTGGTTGTTTTTTTTTTTTCCCAGTGATGCTGTGTTGCTGTGAAAAAATGAGCTTACAGTCGACTTAGAGCTCAGTTATTTGGCCGCTGGTGATATCTCTAGAACGGGCTGTAGTAATCCCAAATCCATGGTAGATGTTTCTTTCACCAGTTTACAATGAATAATCCTCTTAATTTCCTTGAATAGCAGCTGGTGTTGCTACAACCTGTGCCTAAACCTAAGAAGAGCTTACGGGGAAAGCCGCCTGGCCCCGCGAGCGAGGAGGAATTTGCTCCCAGCGGGGTTCGCGGGGGCTGACTTTCACAAGGGGCAGCACTGCCGAGACGCTGACTTCTCCTTTCTCTCTTCTAGATGCAGCAGCTGTTCTACGAAAACTACGAGCAGAACAAGAAAGGCTATATCCGCGACCTGAGGAACAGCAAAATCCACCGAGCTATAACGCTGCACCCCAATAAGAACCCCCCGTACCAGTACAGGCTTCACAGCTACATGTTGAGCCGCAAGATAGCGGAGCTGCGCCACCGGACTGTGCAGCTGCACCGGGAAATTGTCCTGATGAGCAAATACAGCAACACGGAGATCCACAAAGATGACCTGCAGCTGGGGATGCCACCCTCCTTCATGCGCTTCCAGCCCCGCCACCGGGAAGAAATCTTGGAGTGGGAGTTTCTGACAGGGAAATACTTGTACTCGGGTGCCGACGGGCAGCCCCCTCGCAGAGGAATGGACTCTTCTCAGCGGGAAGCGTTGGACGACATCGTTATGCAGGTCATGGAAATGATCAACGCCAACGCCAAGACCCGAGGGAGGATCATCGATTTCAAGGAGATCCAGTACGGCTATCGCAGAGTCAACCCGATGTACGGGGCAGAGTACGTTCTCGACTTGCTGCTCCTCTACAAAAAGCACAAGGGGAAGAAGATGACCGTCCCCGTCAGGAGGCACGCGTACCTGCAGCAGACGTTCAGCAAGATCCAGTTTATGGAGCACGAAGAGATGGACGCCAAAGAGCTGGCCAGCAAAATCAACCAGGATTCCGGATCCTTGTCTTTCCTCTCCAACTCGCTGAAGATGTTTGTTCCCTTCCAGCTCAGCAGATCAAAAGCAGAGAGCAAGGAACTCAAAGACAAGAAGATCAACATCCTGATTCCTCTCTCCGGACGCTTTGACATGTTTGCGAGGTTCATGGGGAATTTTGAAAAGACGTGCCTCATTCCGAACCAGAACGTCAAGCTGGTTGTCCTGCTTTTCAATTCCAACTCCAACCCGGACAAAGCGAAGCAGATCGAGCTGATGAGAGATTACCGCTCCAAATACCCCAAGGCTGACATGCAGGTTTTACCGGTGTCGGGGGAGTTCTCGAGGGCGCTGGCTCTGGAAGTCGGATCTTCTCAGTTCCAGAACGAGTCTTTACTTTTCTTCTGTGATGTTGACTTAGTGTTTACCGCAGAATTCCTCCAGCGGTGTAGAGCCAATACAGTTATGGGTCAACAAGTCTACTTTCCCATCATTTTTAGCCAGTACGATCCAAAGATTGTTTATAGTGGAAAAGTTCCTAGTGACAATCATTTTGCCTTCACCCAGAAAACAGGTTTCTGGAGGAACTATGGCTTTGGTATCACCTGTATTTACAAAGGTGATCTTCTTCGAGCGGGTGGCTTTGACGTCTCCATCCAAGGTTGGGGCCTTGAAGACGTAGACCTATTTAACAAAGTCATTCAAGCTGGCTTAAAGACTTTCCGAAGCCAAGAAATCGGAGTAGTCCACGTGCATCACCCTGTTTTCTGTGACCCTAATCTCGATCCGAAACAATATAAAATGTGCTTGGGGTCCAAAGCTTCAACTTATGGGTCCACGCAGCAGCTGGCTGAAATATGGTTTGAAAAAAACGACCCAACTTTTGGGAAAAGCAGCAATACTAATGGCTCAGTGAGGACAGCCTAATGTCCAGCTATGCTGGAAAAGACTGTTTTTTTTAATTATCTAATTTATTTTTTGGGAAAACGTTTTTTGATAATTCACTTTTAAAAAAAGACCACACAGGATATATTTTAGGAATCATCGTTGTTTTCTTACAAAGCGCTCATTTCGAGGAGAACAAGGCCCTTGGGTTTGTTTTTTTTCTTTCCGTTCTTGTTGTTCTTGTTGTCGTTGTCGTGGGGGGGGTTGGTTTTTTTTTCCTTGGTTTCGAAAACAAAACTGTGATCAATATTTGCCTTCAAACAAACCAACGAAATAACGGTCGAAGCGTTCTCTGGCCGATCAGCGGAAATCTGACTTGAATTAGAATTTCCTTACGAACTCAAAAGATCGTTTCCTACTTTTTCCCTTGCTGGGATTTCTGTCAGGTGGGACCGGAGCGGTGCAAGCCCGGGGACCGAATGGCGCGTCCAGATGTTCCGTTGTGGTGGCGGCGCGGAGGTTCTGCTCCGTTCCTTAAGGGTAGCCGTTCATTTTTTAAATGGCGTTAGGACAAAGCAAACGGGTGTGGCGATGACGGGGGCGTTAATCGCGGAAGGGTTTGGGTCGTTGCTTTTTCTAATCCCAACGAGCCGATTGTTTCGGTTTATTCCACTTATCACGGCCAGGCGACTTCAAGGGAGGGAAGAAAATAAGCACAAAGCTGCTCTCCGCGTAGTCCTTAGTCGAAATTTTGGTCTCCTATATTTGGTCCATATATGGACGTCATCTTTTAAGAATCCGTGGTGGGTTCTGTGTATTATCCTCAACCGCTGTCCTGTCCGGAGCCGAGACGACGTGATCGGGGAACGCCGGCGAGCGAGGGGAAGAGGGACGCCGATCTCCTGCAGCCGAGCGACGGCGCGCGACGAACAATTAGAGACCCCTGACGAGAACTTACTTTGAGAAACCTTCCGCACCGGTCGCGTTGGTTTTTGTGCCGTCGGCTGCGTGATGTTAACGGGAACAATTATTGCATTCGATTACTAGTTTTGTTTTGGGGGTTTTTATTTTGATTTTTTTTTAATTTTTTTTCTGTATCTGCTAGACCGTTAATTTATTTAATATCCATTGGTTTAGGTTCTTGACCTTTCCTTGAATATCTGTTAGTCGTTTTAATATTTTATATATATATATATGTGTGTGTAAATATATATATATATATTAGGAATGTATTGCATCTTCTCACTGATAAGGTAGTGTACATCATACTTGCAGTAAATGATCTCCAAAGATGACTTTCTAAAATATTTTTTCACGAATCTTCCCCCCCCCCCCAAATTTCTTTTTAACGTTTTTTTTGGAACGACCTCAGTGAGCTTAGGAAATTTAAATTTCAATTTATTTTATTTTTTTTTTGGTATTCTAAGAGGGAAGTGGGAACGGGGAGGCCGAATACGAGGAAAGCGCGATCCCTGTGAATTAACACCTAGCAAGGTAAGAGAAAACACACAAATCAAAGTGCCTTAAAGCCAGAAAGGGAACCCTTTGCCCTGAGATATAGCGAATCGTCGTTGAACAGATGATCTGTCGGGACCTGCCTACCTGTAAATACCCTGCTCAGCAGAATCCAGAAATAAAAACCAGCGAACAATCTTATTTTTTCTATGGTATCCTCCAGCACCGTTTCGTCTCATCGCTCTCGGTTCCGCTTTGCCTACTCTTTGGGAAGTGGAGACTAGCGAAGGAATGGAGAATAAAAACAAAAAAAACCAAGCCAAGAAACCACGATGCTGAGGTTGTCGCCGTCTTTGAAGGGATCTTATGGAGTAATTGTTATTCCGGTAGAAGAAATAACCATTGTTTACACGTGTATGGAATATGAACTGCAGCTAGCGTAGAGTCGATGTCTTTTATAATGTTCATCGTTTTTTGGTGACAGTCCCAAGGATGTAGGTACTTGGATGGATTTCAGTGCATGGAAAATTCTTCTTTTCTTTTCTTCTTCTTTTTTTTTTTCTTTTTCTTTTTGGTTTTTTTTTTTTTTAAAGACTTGCTTCTAAGATGCAATAAAGTTGTTTCTTTTTTTTCATTTGCAATCGGAGCTCCTCGTGTCCTCTGCCTCCGTCCGTGTCTTTCCGCACAGCGCAGGCCCAGCCGCGAGGGTCGCGCAGTTTGGGGAAGTTAAGTTGGGGGTCGAAGGATTTAGGGATGGGTTTGTCTTGAATGGGCGTACGCTTCACGGGATGGAAAATTGACTGGATGACCAGACCCGGATTGGTGGTGAGTGGACNGGGACCTGAGGGTGTTGAGCCTGGAGCAAAGGAGGCTCAGGGGAGATCTTCTGGCTCTCCACAACTCCCTGAAATTCAGGAGCTTGGAGCCGGGGGGGGTTGGGCTCTACTGCCAAGGAACAAGCGCCAGGACAAGAGGAACCGGCCTCAAGTTGTACCAGGGGAGGTTTAGGTTGGAGCTGAGGAACAATTTCTTGCCCACTGTCAAGGGTTGCCCAGGCCTGGCCCAGGTTGCCCAGGGCAGGGGTGGAGTCCCCCTGATCCCTGGAGGGGTTTCCAAGCTGTGGAGATGTGGTGCTGAGGGACATGGGGCAGTGGTGCCCTGGCAGTGGTCGAACTCAATGATCTTAAGATCTCTGTGAATCCCGGGAGCAGCAGCTCGGCTCTAACAGAGGGGGTTGACTTTTTTTCCTTACGAAAAGATTAAAAGTGCTTTTGCTTTCTAAAATAATCATCCATAATTGTAGATGTAACGCCCGTACAATGAAAAGGCCGGAGAATTTTGTGTATTCAGAACACAGTAAAAATAATTATTGTGTTGAGCACTTATTTTTAATAGCTCTGCCCGTTCTATCACAGTCATTCAACGCTGATGGGAGGCTCTTTTATGTAAAAATTAAGTCCCAAAGCAAGACTCTGAGGGATTACAGCTGATGTTTCTTCACACAAGGGAAAGAAAAAATAGAAAGCAATTAGGACCCTGGGGTGGGAACAGGATTTTTGAGGTTGGGGTGCCATAGGATGTAAGAAGTCTGGAGGGAGTTCCTGTGGCGCGTTGCCGTGCTCCCCTTGCCGTGACATTGGCAAAACAACCTCCCCCCTCAGCAGCTCCTTTGTTTGCTCAAGGGTCAATGATGGCAAAAAGAGGCAACGGAGACGGGAAAAGTGCAAAAGTGCAGGTCTGGGAAAGGTGTCGTGGTGCTTTTGGTCCTGCCACGCTCCGTGCGACTATTCACAGGTTAGATATTGATACGGAACTTTGCAGAGTCACAGCCCATGGAAGGGTTTCAAGTTCTGGCCCTTCAGGCACAGTGGGGTTTTATTGCCCTGAAAAAAAACCAACCCCAATCCAACCAGTGACCAGCTCCAGCCTCCACTCGGCTCCCCTGGACCCGGCTCCAACAGCTCCTTTCAGCAAGATCAGCAAGAAAGTCCCACTGCCCCCAAAGCTGCTTAGTCGGGGTTTTTTTGTCGAAGCTCTAACTTTACATTGCAAATTATTAGCCGGAGCCGTTTCGCATGAATACTTGCTAAAAATACTCCTCTTGCACAGCCAGCCTCGCTCGGGAGCTGCTTGGAAAGGAAAAAAAAAAATCTCACAGCGGCGTTAAAAATGGAGAGGGGGTTTGTGCCTTTCTGCTGCAGATGCTTTGCAGGTTCCCCCTCCCCCTGGATTCCTCCTCCTCTGCTCTGGGACATGGGGATTTCTGGGCTGGTGGGACACTGCGCACCTCAGGACCTATTTAACTATCTCCGTACCCAGAGCTGGACTCGCCCTGGGAGTTACTGCGTTGACTGGAGCAAATTCAGGGGGTTTATTTTTTGTGATCCCAGTTGGAGCTCAAAGGTCACCTCCTCTGTGGGGCATGGGCAGCTCTGGAGACATCCTGGCCTTGCCAGCCAAGGCACGTTGAGCTCCAGTGCAGCCACATCTCAGGAGGTTTCCTTCCCCGATTCTTTTACTGGATTTCACCTGGCGGTTGCTGCTGCTGCCAGAAACACTTTTATTCCTTTTATTCGCCAGCTGCGAGAAACCCATCCGCGTCCTTTCCAAGCTCCAGGGATATCTCCCGGCTCTCCTCCAGCCCAGGAATCTCTGCCACCTTTTAAATCACATTTATGAGGAGGGTGAAAAAGAAAAAAAATCTGAATTAACATTAAAAAAACCCCCAACCCAACAGCCGGAATACTGGGCTGGCTGTATTTGTTTTCACACTTTCAATTCAATAAAACCCCCTCAACTTTAATCGACCTGAATTAGCTCCAACATTTCCAGCAAGCTTGGCTCGAGTGTCTTGGACATCAGGGGGCTGGAGGTGCTGGGAGGACTTTGCCTGGGTCCTGCTCCTCTCGCCGGCTGCTTTAGCAAAGGAAGAAGACAAAAGAACAACAACTTTGTGCTTGATTGACTTTTCAAGAAGAGGACTCACACAAAGGGCAGGGTTTAGAGGAATTCCACGATAAAACAACCATCGCAAGGAAATCCCTGGCTCTGGACCATTAGCATCCTCAGCCCCATCCCCAGGGATTTTTTCATCCTCATCCCCATCCCCATCCTCATCCTCATCCTCATCCCCAGCCCCAGCCCCACCCAGTGTGGCCTCTGCAGTGAAGGCGCCTGGTCCGCAGGAGCAAACCCAGAGATGTGGGTGACGGTTTCTACCCATTCCCTGCAAAGAAAAAAAGCAAAAAAGAAAGTGATGTGGAATTAACAAAAAAAATCAGGGCAGGGTTCAGCACGGGCAGAGAGCAGCATCTTCCTGGGGACACCAGTGCTGGGCTGGGAGGGAGGAGGACTGGGATGTGGAAACCCAGCTGAGCTCTGCAGGACTGGATCTTTCCTAGAGGTTTTGCGAGGGTGTTTTCGAACCCAGGTGTCACTTTGTGAGGTGTCAGTGATGAGCAGCCACCTTCTCCTGCCTCCAGCAAACCCAAGGCAGGGCCACGGGGCTGGTTTAGCCACCGAAGCCCGACGGTGCTGCCATCCCCCCGCTGCCGGCCAGGGGACACGAAGCCAGGCTGGCGGCCCGAAATAGCCACGAGATTTCCTGTCCTTTAAAGTTTGCTTAAAGAAAACTAATTTCCTCTGTCCTCTTGGTAGCAGAATACAAAGCAGCGGACGCTGCCCCTTTCCCCATGTCCTTAAAAGAACCCCATCAATAAAAATCACATTATATTGTGCATATGCTGAAGCCCCACCATGCCCCGGGTATTGGCCACGGCCGTCGTTCTCCATCCCAGGGCCTGACCCTGCATCTCGCTCACCACGGCGATGCCACCAAAGAAATAACCACAATTAGGGATAATTATTTGGGTCCAGTTATTTTTATTCCTTTTAAAGCAGGTAAAGGACAGGCAGGAGCTTCAGGGAAGACCCTCCCTGGCTCACAGGAGGCACCTGGGCAATGGGGCAAAGCTGGAGGTTGGGTTGAGCCAAGGCTGAGGCGCTGGTGGCTCAATCAATCCCAGTGACGGGGGGTCCTGTGCCTCTCACGGCTTTCTCAGCGAGTAACTAACGGCCCCAGCACCCCCTTCCCTCCCGCTGCCGCTGTGGGGGGTTAATCTCATTTGAGAGCATCCATTTCCCTACCAGTGCTGAGCNGAGCCAGAAGGTCTCCCCTGAGCCTCCTTTGCTCCAGGCTCAACACCCCCAGGTCCCTCAGCCGCTCCTCCCCAGCCTCCTGCTCTAGCCCCTTGCCCAGCTCCGTTGCCCTTCTCTGGCCACGCTCCAGCCCCTCCAGGTCCTGCGGGGAGCACAAGATAAAAAGGAACAGCCGTGGCTACTTCAGATAAAGAAAACCTGCAAGGCTGAGTGAAAAGTACAAGCTGGTTCATAGCCCCTGTGGGGGCTTCAGAATGTCACAAAATAGTACGCAGAGTAAACGGGATCTGGCACCCGTGAAATGGTCAAACCTTAAGTTGAGGTGAGGCACGAGTTAAGCTGAGGACTTGACCCGATCCAGGCTCTGCTCACCGGGAGGATGCGCAGCCGCTGCCGTCACGAGCCGCCAATAAAAAGGGCTACCAACACAGTGTCATCGTGGGGAAGATTCCGTTTATTTTAAGATAGACTCCATTTCTGAAGAAGGATCTTTCAGCAGCCTGCAACTGAAATGTGAACCAGAGGGTGAACCTGCCCGTTCGGCCTTGGCCAGCCTTGCCGATGCTCACACAAGTTTCTCGGGATAGAAAAAAAACAACCCCGAAAGGTCAGAGATCCAAACTGTACAGCTTTTTACAGGGTGCTGAGCCAGGCGCACTTTTTACACCGCTGTGCATGCTCGGGGCAACTACGTGCGAGCGCATTCCCAGCCCACACATGATCCCAGGCCGCTAATGAAGATAAAATAAAAGCCACGGCGAGCGGAAGCCGCACAGATACACAGGCCAATGGAGCGTATTGTGTTCCCAACGCCCCAGAGTGCAATTACCCAGAGAAAGAGGAGAAGAGCAGAGACAGTTTATGAGCCTTCCTGGTCAGAGGGCCCCCTCCTCTTACACCAGGAGGTATCTGTCAAAGCGAGGGGGCGTCGCTTTGGCTCAGCTCCACGTACAACTGACTCTGCGACAGTGCAATTGAGCAGCTCGCTCACCGACTGAGCCCGCGCGCAGTTATTGGCACGTTCCACTTCAGGCTCTCTCATGGTTACGCTGGACCGCAACAGCTTTCAGGAACCAGAAACGCAGCAGCCAGCCCAAACTTACTGCTGGTTCTGGTGTCTCTACAAGCCCTGATGCAGCCGCTGGTGATCTCACAGGGACGTGGGCAGCAGCAGCGCCGCAGCGGATGCCTCTCCCCGGAGCCGGGTGGATCAGCCCCTGCCACCGGCCAGCAGGCAGCAGGGACTGCAACGTGCTCAGGCGCCCAGGAAAGAGCCCGCCGAGGCTCACCGAGCTCTCCTGGCTGACAAGATACACGATAAAAGCAGCAGCAGCAGCCAAAGCATGCTGAGGGTGAGGAAAGAGTTTGAAACGGGGGAAGGAGAAACTGGAAGTAGAGGTACGAGCAGCACTGCAGCCACCTCCACCTTCTGCCCTTGCCCACTGCAGGGGAGCGTGTGGCGGAGCAAGAGAGCAGAGAGCTGGCCCAGCTCCCGGGCTCATCCCTGCCCTGCTCGCACCTCTTGCTTCAATCCCCCAAAGCCCTGACGGGGCTCCAGCTCTGGGAACCCCGCAGCGCTCATTAGCAGCAAACCAGACGCGCGGTCGCCCCACGCACCCCTCGTCCCCTCCCTGTCCGGGGCTGTGTCTCAGAGTCGAGGCGCGCTCAGAGCGGGACGCTTCCGTCTTCCTTCGAGCCTCCATTCCCAGCGCCACAGGCACTACCTTCTTTTTCGCATGCAGGTCTCAAGCCTTCCCAGCTCTTCGTAGGCCTGGTAGAAAATGTCGAAGTCCCTGGCGCTCCAGCCCCTCCAGACAGCCAGGCACCACTCCGTGTTTTCGTTCTGAAAGCAGCACACAACCGTGTCCTTTGCTACGAGCGCAGCATCCACCAGAGTCCTGGGGAAAGAAGAAGAGAGCAAAGAAGGACATTACAGTGGGAGCAGCTCTAACTCAGCTCAGCGCCGCTCATCTGGGAGGCACTGGCTCACGAGCTCTCCTTTCCAGCTACCCAATCTCTCTTGTAAGCTGAAAATCCTTGAGAAAGGAGAACGGAACAAAGAGAAGGATCAGAAACTACATCATGGCAAAACCAAGAGGCTCAGGGACGTGGGAAAAGGGTTTTTAAAGGGATTCAGTTGCCTCAACATGCAGGTGGGTGTTGGACTCTGCCGTGGTGTTCTGAAGTTGTTGTTAATCTCCTGATTTGCTAAACCCAGAATTATTTTGTCTGCTGGAAGCTGGGCGTTTTCAGAACAGCTCCGTCACGCCGCAGCGGACCGGCTGCCAAGAGCCTCCGTAGCCTGAAAAGCTGGGTGGAAGCAGGATGGAGCCCAGCTCTGCCAGCACAGGGAATGAGCCTGAGTCCAGACCTGCAGGAGCGTCTACACCAACAGCCCCCAAGGTTCGGGTACAAGGGGTCTGCTGTGACAGCCACACGGGGCGTTTGCTTGCCTCTGCGGTCTCTGAGTGTCAGACAACAGTGGTTGGAGCTGGCCGTGCAGGTACCCCAGAGGGAAATGGCCTGGCAGAACTGAATCGTTCAGGTTGGAAAAGATCTTTAAGCTCATTGAGTCCAACCGTTCCCCCAGCTCTGCCAGGGCACCACTGCCCAGTGTCCCTCAGCACCACATCTCCACGGCTTGGAAACCCCTCCAGGGATCAGGGGGACTCCACCCCTGCCCTGGGCAGCCGGGGCCAGGCCTGGGCAACCCTTGACAGTGCCCAAGAAATTGTTCCTCAGCTCCAACCTCAACCTCCCCTGGTGCAACTTGGGGCCTTGTTCCATGGGAGAAGGGACCGACCCCCCCAGTCTCCTGTCAGGTAGTTGTGCAGAGCCAGAAGGTCTCCCCTGAGCCTCCTCTGCTCCAGGCTCAACAACTCCAGAACCCTCAGCCACTCCTCACAACACTTCCAGTCCCTCAAGGTCCTTCTTTGAACGAGGGGCCCAAAATTGAACACGGTTAAAGGCCACTGTGCCTGAACCGGCCAGGGCAGGGCAGCAAACAGGCCATGCCTGAGATGGCTCTGTCACCTTATCTTAACTCCACACTTCCCTTGGGTAAAGCAAAACCCACCTAGAAGTACCTGTGAGCACGACAGAGAACACTCCACCCCCAGTGACACTCCGCTCGCAAGCGAAGGGACTGGCAGGAGCACTTTGATCTCTCGTCGTGTTTGCCCAGTGGTAATAAACGATCATTTCTAATCCTTAGCGCCGCTTAACCTCCATTTGTTCGGACATAAATAGTACAACCCCAGGCTGGCATTTCAGTGATCAGCAGGAACACCTCCATCTCTCCACCAGCAGCTATTTATTTACTTGGACTCCCGTTTGCTGTATGAAACATTTTAAATTAATGTATATAACTGCTCCCCCCTGTGCTCCGGGAGCCTTCCCCTGGCCCGTCGCTGCCTGCAGCACAAAGATGCTCATTTAGAGCCAGAAAGTCAACCTGATCCACGTGAATACAGCCACAGACAAGCGCCGTGCTCTGCATAAATACACCTCTTGTTCCTAACGCCCGGCCTGAGCCTGCCAAGCTCCGCCGATCTTCTGCCAGGTGCCCTCAGAGCACCGGGAGTCAGCACCAGGCCGCACCAGACCGACGGTGATCGTGTTGTGCAGGACGGTCCTGCCTGTCTCATTATGGGGGTACTTGGTCTCTGGGGCTTTCAGAGACCAGACCGTGGTCGTGGTGCCTTCCCACCACCACTGCCACACTGTAAGAGCACGCGCAGGCCTTGATGCGCAACCAGCAGCCACATCTCCTCCGTCTGAGAGCTTCTCGGATGCTGCTGGAAGCCACAAGGAAGGTCCCAAGAGGGTCCGGACCCCGCAGAGCTCCCAGAGCTCCTCTGCCACCCAGTCCCATTCCGCCCCAGAATCCAGAGTGATGGGCGCCGCCCAGTCAGCCTCACCCATAGGGAGCCAGTTCTGCAGCCTTCAGCACAGCGATCACTCTGCCCCGCTGGGTGCCCGATTCCTTCTCCAGTCCGATAACGATGATGTCCCCTCCTCTCCTGGAAGAGACACGAGGGAGATGTCACTCAGCAATGGGCACTGCTGACAGCTGAGGAAGATCCACGCTGGATTTCCATCCTCCCTGCTGCAGTTCCATTGAGGGGCATCCCAAATCCACCACGGTGAGAGCTCCCTTGACAGGCAAAATCAGATTCCCAGTGGTTTCTATCCACCGAACGGCAAGACAAGCAGGTTTGCCAGGGTTGTGTCTGAGCAAGGAATACACGTGTGGTTCTCAGGTCCCTCAGTAGCCACGGAAATAGGGCTTCGAGTCTTACCCACATTTCTGTGCTGTTGAAACTAATCCTGCAAGACTCACATGTGGCCTTTCTACCCAACACCAGGTATCTTTAAAAAGGAGAAGAAAAATTTATGTACCGCTGCACCAGGAACAAAATTCCTTGATGATACCTCGGCTTTCTGGGCAGGCGAATCATACAGGGAATGCAAAAATTGCTGAAGCAGCCCAAGCTAATCTCACGCTCAGCCCAGGAAGGATTTTTGATGCAGTTGCTTTTGCTAACTGCCCACCTACCTGGGAATCCATATGAGGTCTTTTACTGGAAGAATCTTGACGGCTTGGAGGTGCTGCGTGTTGTCATCTGCAGGCACAGCATCGTGATCCGGGGAAGGCTTCAGCTCGTGGAACTTGTCAGACTCCTCAAAATCTGTGGAGAGAGGTGCACTGGAAGAGCTCATGGGCGAGCTGGGTAGGCTGGAGGGGCACCGGGTTATCCTGTTAGGAGGTGAGGAGGAGTAGGAAGACACCGAGCAATAATCTGTGAGTGAGTCCTGGTGGTTTAGTATCTGGGTGCCAACCTCTGGGCTGTAGATAATGCTCATGTCCTCCAGAGGGTTGTTCTCCGCCTCTTTGTGGTTTCTCGGCGCTGTAGCCGGGATGGGGGCCGACGGCTGCTGGATTGTAAACATGTCTCTGAGGGGGCTGCAGTCCCCGCAGAAGTAGCGGGCGCACGGCTGGTAGGTGCTAACGTGATACATCACCAGGAAGTTGCTTTTATCGTCCAGACACCACACCACCTCCTCGCCGTGGCACTCGGAGTTGCAGGCGATGGACGTGATGACCGACGGTGGGCTGAAGGGCTCCAGCCTCCTGCTGATCTCCATCGTGGCGCAGTCTATGACGAGGATGCCGGGGCCGTTGCTGTACCAGACCTCGGCTCCGCTGTTGGTGATCTCCATGGCCCTCACGGGGTACGGGTTCTGCCGGGGGTCGTCATCGGAAATGTTGAATTTGGATCTGTTCGCCGTGTGGGAGCACAGGTAAGAGCAGCTGTCCCCTGGGATGCCCTGGGACACTGAGAACACCGCGACAAGTCCATCTGACAAGCCGGCCAGCACCATGTAGGAGTTCTGCAAGACAGACAGATTCACTATGCAGATTCTTTACCGAGTGGCAACGCAAGAGCTTTCAATCCCAGAAGCTCACAACCCTGCAAGCACACCAGCTACCTCCCCCGAATCGCTCAGTGATAACAGCAACATAAAAAAGAAGTCATTAGAAGCTGCTGCAGAGCTGTGTTCCTCTCACCCAGTATTACCTCTCTCTTTATTGGCAAGGGAGGACAGATGGAGCTGGCAGCCTGCCCCGAAGGTTAACAAATTCAAGCTGGAGTACATTCAGAGACAGCCATCACGATCCCAGGAATCCAGCTGTAGAAAGCCAGCTCATTTCCAAAAAGGAGTAAAGCTATTGCTACCAGCGTAGGTAGGAGAGGAATGGAAGAAATGCAGTAAAAGGGGAACGAGAGGGAGGCAACTGTCCCACAAACGAGCGTACGGTGATCACTCTGCATCCAATGTCTGCTGCTTTGCCAGCACTGCTCC